>JAODTR010035708.1:2041-20790 GCA_025399935.1 Amblyopsis rosae | reverse complement strand
CTGTGCCATACTTTTTTTAATTAGGCGCCTTCGTTTTGCGGACCCGCTCCGTGTCCACAGGAGGTCCGCTGTTTGACAGCTGTGCGCTGCCTGTAGGCAGGCCGGACCCTGACTGGACCACCTTGATGGGGGAGACATTTTGGCGGACGTGCAGACTCGAAAGCAGGCCCGCCCTGGATCCGTCCGGATCCTTTTGCTATCTGGGTTTCTTCATCAGATGGAAATTGTCTGCTAGGAAGTTTCAGATATCAGATTAAAGGTAATGTGTTACATTGTCAGAGTGTTAGAAGAACTTCAGCTAGGTCAACCTCAACTAACCTCAGAGGGTCAAAACACCTCTCCATCAATGCCATAGGGTGCTTCCTCAGAAGCTTCGCCCCACACATTGGACACACATTGCCAAGGCTGTGATAGTGTTTGGTGCAGTCAGCACCACTTGGTTAATGTTCCAATTTATAGAGTCTGGGCTGTAACACTGGATTGTCTAACCCTTTCAAACCCTAACCCTTTCAAACCTGAACCCTTTCAAACCCTAACCCTTTCAAACCTTACCCCTTTTAAACCCAAACCCTTTCAAACCCTAACCCTTTCTCAATTTTAACATCACAAAAAGTATCTTTATTTCCAACTTTCCCAGTCAAAATGGTGTTCTTCCACATTGATTGCCTTCAGTTCATTCACGCATGCTGAAATGTGCAACGAGGATCAAGAAGGTTCTTGCAAAAACATGTCCCAGTCAATGAGGGCAACAGAGTCACCTATTCTCCAGCCTGGTGTCTTTCAGTTGGTGACACCATCTTGTTCTCGCAAGCTACAGTTAGACTTTTCCATGAATATCAGTCTGGAACACCTCAATTCAAAAGCATTTGCCATCAAGGCGTTACTAATAAATTTCAATAAATCTAACACATACAGTAGCTTATAATTGGACTAACTGCTTTTACCTAACCAAATCATAATGTTTAAAGTCAGCTAGAGCACAGTGAAAACAGAAATGTACAACGTACACTGGATGTTGTCATCTTGGGGAAAACCTTTCGCTGGCCGCTGGTTGGCCAAATTTGTTCTCTACATGGTAGACAAACGCTTTTACATTAATGGGCTCCGGACTGATAGTCGCAGCGCAATGAACAACGGAGCTTGTGAGCTCAGGATGGTCTCGCGAGGCTAGGGCTGAACCACGAGGTGATGGAACCAGCCCAACATCGGGCCTCTATGACTCCTGGAGAGCTGTTGTTAGGCCAGGAGACTGCCTGTCGGCCCTGGCTCTCGGCCAAGCAGCCGATCAATGCAGCCTGGAGCCAATGAATGTGCCAGCCGCGGCTCTTTGTGTTATGTGTGCACGCTTGCCCGTCCATCTGTCTCTCTCTCTCGCTCTCCGCACTGCTGCCGAGCGCGGATAAGGAATGCCCCTCCCCGCGCTTCACCTTTTAGGTTGTTTTCAGGGGGACTGTATGCTCTACGGTGGTACACTAAATTAATTCCGTCCCCTTTTGGGTTTCTCTTTGTTTCGTCCTGCTAATGTGTGGTTTGTGTCAGCCATACTGCATGCTAGCTGTAGCCACAAAATCACTGCTTTAGGGGAGAGAGAGAGAGAGAGAGAGAGAGAGAGAGAGCGAGAGAGAGAGAGAGAGAGTGAGTTGGGGAAGGGGTGGCAACGTTTTGGCTAATTTTAGTGGTTGACCTCATTTCCATGAGGAATGAAATAAAAACATACGAGACAATATTGGTCTGAGCTCTCTCAGGAGAGCCCGGGGCCAGATTGGAGCGTGGGGGAATCTAAACGAGTGAGAACCTCCTGTTTTATGCCGCCATTAAAAGCCAACACGCTCTCTTTTCCTGAAGCCATGACCATACCTGCCTGTCTGCTCCCAGGGAGGTGTTTGGCCTTGGTGACACCACTACTGGAACACATGCAGAGCTGTTTGACTTTGATACTGAATCTTTCATAAACACTCTGTGACTTCCTATCTTCAGTATCAATGTGCTTGTGCTGTTGAATGTTTGGCATGACAGAATCGCTTGTATGCCTTCCTAGGCCTACACAATGAAGCAAGAGTTATTTCATGCCAAACAATCTACTGTCTTTTTTGAATATCTGGGTTGCAAAGCAGCACCATGGAGTGGTCTTCTTTTGATTTGAGCTCATAGTTACCAAGTGTTCTCAAGAATGACCCTGCCTTTAAAGGAAACTGGGCATTGGCCATAAATCTTGCGTCAAACTTTTTCTATGCATGCTCCAGAAGAAATAAAAAAACAAGGCATCACTAATTGAGCTGTAATACATTTCAGAAGGCAGGTATCAGTACGTGATTCATGTTTGCTTAACAAGCAATATGTGATCTCACACTTTTACACAGACACACACACACACACAAAAAGAAACACAACACACCCACAAGCGCAGTTCAAAGCAGGCCGAGAGCATACAGTTCTACGGGTGGGTCTACCAGTCGTCAGACTTAATGGGACAAAGACTGGATTCATACGTTCAGACTTGCTGCGCAGTCAGCTTCCTGCTGAAACAACAACGGTACCTCAGCATCGCAGCACCAGAACAGAGCCGTCAGCCAGGTCCTTCTTCCAGCCCAGATCGACTGCAGCTGTGAAGGGTTGTTTCATCTGTATAGGCCCTGGAGCTGCCACCATTTGCTCAGGTGCAGTCCCGTCTAATTACCCACATTTGGGAGCTGGTAAAGAGGCCTTATAAACCACATCAAAAATAACTTAAGTATCTACAATGACATGATCATTGATTATAATTCTAGGAAGGTTATGATATTATCATTAACATTGTTATTGATATATTGCACTGATAGTATTTGCCAATATTGGTAAAGAGTTTATTGCGGTTGATATAGTGACATAAATAATGGTTAGAAAGCTCTACTGTGCATTTTGCAGGGACACAATGTGCAGTTTAGGTGTGGAACATCAAACGTTTTCTCCAGTGGCTGCAGGTGTAATGTGGGCTTTTATGTAGCTTTAAAAAAAAGATAAAAAGAATACCGGTGGCAGCCAAAATTGCAGTATCTGTCAGGCTTTAAAAAATACATTGTAGAAGAGTTAAAAACTATGAGAACAGCAAATATATAATGCGGTGGTGAGGTTAGATATGCATAACATACTCAAACATGGAAGATTTAAATATGTAAGTCATTCTCGAAAACGCTTGTTCAATTCACACTTAAATCGATACAGAAACACCTCTCTCTTCAATGCCGCAGGGCAGGACTTTTCAGTTCCAGTAATGGAGGAACACTGCTCTGTGTGTTTAATGCCAGGATGACACTACACAACTTTTTTGTCCTTCACAATGGTCATTGGTCGGTAGACTGGCCACACTACCTGTATAAGACCAACTGATCACATATTTCAAGTAAGTAAGTAAGTACGTAAAGTTTCTTTGTACAGCACCTTTCACAGACAGCAGTCACAAAGTGCTTTACAGTATAATGCACTAACAAATGTAGAAACTGCAATAAACCATAAAAAGGTGAAAGACACATTAAAATACTCCATAGAACAAGGACATCAAACAGAAAGCACCATAGATACATAATGTGACCCTGGTGCAGCAATCTTCTCTTGCGAAAGGAAAACATCTAAAACCTAAATGAACCAGGTATTGGGGAATGGTCACCTTGCTTAGCTCAGACAGGTGTATAGCCTAACCGGGTTACTTAAATGCCTACTATTTTTCATCAACATTGATTGTTTTTGTAGCCTACTCTTTCGAGGAAATTTCAAAAAAGGACATGTTGCCAGTGCTCAACGGTCCTTTCCTCAGTTCAGTTGTTCCACTCAATATTCCTCCTGACAACAGCAGCATCCCTCTCTCTCGTCGATAGTCTGTGTTCATGAGTGCAACAGTGAGCACTTTGTCGGAACACTGCATGCGCGAAAATGACAAAGAATCAAATTAGAAAATTAAACAATCCTGACATCCTAGTCTTCGTTCTCCATCCATCTATCCATCACTCTATCCGCCCCTGGAGTTAATCATCCTATCAACCATCCATCCATCTGTACCCCATCCATCCATCCATCCATCTATCCATCCACCCTCCATATCCATCCATCCATCCATCCATCAACGTATCCATATCCATCCATCCATCCCCCTCCATCCATCCATCTATACCCCATCCATCCATCCATCCATCCCCCATTTATCTATTCATCCATCAACTTATCCATCCATCCATCCATTTATCAACTTATCCATCCATCAACTTATCCATCCATCCATCCACCCCAACATCCATCCATCCATCCATCCATCCATCCATCCATCCATCCACCCTTAACATCCATCCATCCATCAACTTATCCATCCATCCATCCACCCCAAACATCCGTCCATCCATTCATCCATCCATCCATCAACTTATCCATCCATCCACCCCAAACATCCGTCCATCCATTCATCCATCCATCCATCAACTTATCCATCCATCCACCCTAAACATCCATCCATCCATTCATCCATCCATCCATCCATCCATCCATCCACCCCAAACATTCGTCCATCCATTCATCCATCCATCCACCCCACCTTCCCGCATCCATCCATCTCTTCATGGCAGGAAGCCTCGCCCTATAGACCGGTCCAGAGGGAGCATGATCTAATGTGTTTACACAGGAGCGCATTGAGTGTGTGTGTGTGTGGGGGGGGGGGGGGGGGGCAAGAGACCATGTGGAACATATTACTGACTGAGTTATTAAAAAGGGATATGTGGAGCTGACATACGCAAACACACAGAGAAAATATCCTGGATATCCTTGGATATTTTCTCTGGTTATTTTAAATTTGGGAAACAGCCTTTTCTTTCCGTCTACTAGCTGGCCAGCAAACTGCTGAGACATCCACTGAGACATCCACTGAGACATCCACTGAGACATCCACTGAGACATCCGCTGAGACATCCACTGAGACATCCACTGAGACATCCACTGAGACATCCACTGAGACATCCGCTGTGACATCCACTGAGACATCCACTGTGACATCCACTGTGACATCCACTGAGACATCCACTGTGACATCCACTGTGACATCCACTGAGACATCCACTGAGACATCCACTGAGACATCCACTGTGACATCCACTGAGACATCCACTGAGACATCCACTGAGACATCCACTGTCAACAACCATCAGCTGGCTTGTCCTTGGTTATTAAAATCAAATCAAAATATCACTTGTCAAACGCACAGCCAGCGGCAGCGGGGCATTGGGTCGGTACCTATAGGCTTGAATAGAGCGTTTTGACTGGGATGGGAGGTGGGAGGTGATTAGATTCACAGGAGGAGGAACGTATTGTGACACACGGCAGAGATAGGGAAAACATGATGCAGTGCTGCTGTAGTGCGGGGGAGAGATCGAGGGAGAGAAGGAGAGGGAGGGGGAGAGAAGGAGATTAATATGAAGAGTTTGAGAGGGGATCCATTGTAATAGAGAGGTATGGGGCAAGAGGGACTTATAATAGATCATATATATGTGTGTGTATTTATATACAGTATGTATATACTGTATATATAGATATAGACAGATAAAGTATGTATATACTGTATATAAAGATATAGACAGATAATTTATTTATATATATAGATATATATATACATACAGAGAGAAAGGCATGTTTTGTGGTGCAGGATGACAGGCTATGGATGGCGCATGGAGATGGGGGTGGACGTGTGCCGTGGTACATTGTGGGTCAGCCGCTCCAGATGTCCCGTCGCTGTTCCGCTTGGCTCGCCCCAGCGTCTGGCAGGCAGCCAATCACAACGCAGGAGAGCGGTGCCACTTCAGTTCAGTGTGTCAGAGCAATGGAGAGGGGGATCAAGAAATGTAAGGAGATGGGCATAGAAATAGAGCGACGGGGGAGGGAGTGAGGGAGCGTGAGTCAGGAGGAGGGATGGGGGAGGCAGACAACATCGGCGTGAGCTGATAGATGCGTCTGTAGATACTGTACTTGCTAGCCCGCACCATTCACAACCTGATCTCGACCTCTTCGTCCATCAGCACTACGTCACATGATAGGCGACTCTGTGCTGAACGTCTGATGCACTGACCCTCGTAAACTCCACACGGGACTCTCGGGAAGTAATACTGTCGATAACAATTGGCTGTTCGCATTGTCACTCAAAAAGTATGTCTCCGTAATAATCCGGTGCAATGATAGCGCAGTGCTTTATTTACTCATTTACATTTAAACATGTACAGACTTACTGTACAGATTTACAAGACCTGTAAACAGTCAGACGCCTGTTGTTCAGTTTTCCTCATTGCAAGTTTAACGTCCAACTTGCTCATTGAGTTACGTAGTTGGTCGTCCTGCATGTCAATCAAAACACCTTGTTTGTCAAGTAGGCGGGTATTGACGCACTTAGCCAGCGTTGTGTCCCAGACTTTACATAAGGAAATGCTGGCTCTGTGAGACTATTCTATTCATAACCTAACAAGCTATTACCGCATGTGCGTGCGACGAAAAAACTGAAATTGGAGAATACATGAATACCGATTTGTTAGCTATCAAACACTATCACCCCCTCCCCTTACAGTCAGTCTTAACTGTCAATAAAAGCAAAATAATGTTGTAGGCTGTTTTTCTTTCTGTCAACTGGTATATGACATCTCTGTCATTAGTGTTAACCTAGATATCAACATATGTAGATTATTTTATAAATGTATGTAAGACTTGTTTTGCTTTTCTCAAATGTGTGTTGACAGGGGAGCTTGTATGAATATTAATACTATGTAAAGAGCAAATCATTATGCCTTCATTTCCTTTTCTTGTAGTGTTTTCATTAAACCTGTGAAGGAAAGGACCATGTCTGTGGATTGGGTCTACATTTAGAGCTACGATGTCCTATTTTCCTTGGTCTAACCTTCACACTGGAAATAGACTGAAGATATGTGTGTCCCATAAACCTACGTGATACTTATGTATATGTTGCCACATCTACAGTAATACAGAAGCATAACCTGTTATGCAACACAGCAATTGTTCATATTATTTAAACTAGGCAAACACAGTTTCTCTCTCTGATAGGCTACATTGACTCTTACACACAGTAAACCTATGGAATAGAAATACGGTCAATCTTCTGTTCATATAATTCTTTTATTAGAGCTGTTAGATTAGGCCTATGCGTAAATAGAGATGGCAAACCTGTCTGTTGTATCACGGTGTCACTCAGGGTTGGGTAGTTTACTTTATAAATGTAATCCATTAGTTACTAGTTACCAGACTAAAATCATAATCAGTAAAATAATACTTGGATTACCTAATTGTTATAACAATCTGATTACTTTCCATTACTTTTAAATTACTTCTAAAAGACTTCACGCCTAAACATTGTTCTTTGAAGTGCCAAGGTTAATAATAGAATCTCTGCAAACTTCCCTTTTAAATGAAAAAGTATAGCCATATGTAATCCTCTCGTTTAAAAACAACACCTGTGATCTGATACCACTATTTTAGCTGGTAACTGTAACGGATTACAGTTGCTGTTTATTTGTAATCAGTTACATGTAATTGAATACATGTAATCAGTTACTTCCCAACCCTGGTGTCACTGTGGGGCTTAACACTACAGGCTGTTCTGTCCTTTGACCTATACTGTTTACTGACCCAGTACGACTAACGAAAACCTCCTATCAGAACTATTGAACCTTCTTCTCTAAGCTCTCTCTCTCTCTCTCTCTCTCTCTTTCACGACACAGACAGTCTGGGCTAAAGGAGGCTAATCTTTTCTTCCCCTCATTAACAGGCATACAGGCGGCCGATCTCCAATAAGCAGCTGGCTAGCGCCTAATGCCAAACAACAAGTATCAGTTACCTCGTATTGCGGCTTCAGCTTGGACACAATGTAGTGGATAACGCTCTTCCTTCATTCAGTTCACTTTATTTTATTTTTCCCGCAATGGGGAAGAGCTTTGGGAGGATTTTACTACTACACACACCCCCCCCCACACACACACACACACAAGCACCGCACAGGCATAGCTGTGTATAGATATATAGGGTTTTACTCAGGCATAGCAGTGTTGGTAGGAATTGTGCATGGAATTCAGCTCAGCGAATTGCTCTGAAGGTCCACTCCGAATCGAGCGGCTGGGTTTAGCATTTTAATATTTATATGCCAGAGCTGAATTGTGTACTGCCAACACCAATACAATGTTGTATTTTTTTTTTCTTCTAATAGACCAAAAGAGATTTCTGGGTCTTGCACTCAATATATAGTATTTCACCTATTGGGAAAGCCATGGTCAATATCTGATCAAATTGTTATTATTAAATAATGATAATTTGGAATGCTACCATTAAAAATGTTCTTTCAGAATCTTGAAATCATTTCACAGCCGCCTGAAAAGCATATCTAGATATTTCGACCATTCACAGAATCCTTAACGACATTTTGAGCGCCATAGTTCTGAGATAATGAGATAATTGACCCACGCTAACAAAACCATGACAGGGCAATTGGTCTTTACATTATATGTTTACATAATAAACAACCCTGGTGGGAAACTGCTTTGGGGTCATTTCTTTTGTAAATAGTGTAAGAGAAGACATAAATGATTAACACTGATTTAAAAATATTAACATAAAACTGAATGAAGTGCAATTATGGACGTTATTGTTTTTGACGGTAATTCGCTTTGGCATTGATGCCTACTAAACCTAAAATCACCGCAATGGAAGTGGGAACGTTGCGATATAATTTGAACGGCCTACTATTGGACGATGTGTTTGTATAGGGTTGTAAGGGGGATGGGTGTGTCAATTATTAACAAAGCCTTTGTGCTTGGGGAGTGATGTGATAAAGCAAGTGGCTCTCGTCCCAACGGCTTTGAATCGGATTGAAAGTGCCTTTGTGTTGAACGTATCCCTGCCTCCCCCCGCTGTCCTCGGTTGAACGGGGTGGGGTTTCACGATGTCCACAAAGACCACGTTTGCCTGCCACTGATTCCCTCTGCGAAGCTCCAAAACAAACGATTTTTAATCAGGAAATTATCATCACATGAAAAAGAACTTGCCTATGTGCATATTAAAATAACCCATACAATTTATTAATAGGCTGTCGAAGCGTTCTTGGTCTTCGCAATAATTATAATTATTATTATTATGAGTATTATTATAATTATAAAACTACATTGATTTAGTTTAGCCAATCGGTGCATAATGATTGATTTAACAATCGTGTTTTTGGAGTAACAAACTGCAAAGCTGCTTTTTGAGAACTCAAATAGGCCTACTGTGTTTATGTAAAGAAAATGTAGTTAGCCTACTCGATGTTTCAGGACATGGAAATTACACCTAGAATAAAGTAGCGTCCTGAAACAGGAAATAACGGGAACAAATATCTGGGCTGCCATGATGAAACTCCAGATGTGATTTTACTCAAGACTCGACACCCATTTGCAATGAATATCGTTTCCTGCGTTTGGGAGGTTTAATGGACAACATGAAAACGTGTTGAACAACCTCTTGCTACAATAGATACATGTGAAAACCAACAGCTCTGTGCGTGATACAGTATGTTATTGTTATTGTTGTTGTTGATGTTGTTGTCATTATCTACATATTATTGAGGAATTATTCCAACCGAATTATTGACACTGGTTACAGTCTATGGTATAATCCATTAATGTGTCTACCATGAATATGATCAAGGCACATAGATAACAGCCTCATCAATAAATCAAACAAAATAATATCCCAAAGTAATCGAATCTATCTTAATTTAAAGGGCAGGGCTTGTATTTGAACAGCGAGAACAAAGGAAGGAGTGTATTTCAGAACGGGGATCTTTTCTGGTGCCCGCCCACTCCGAGCGACGCAGCCAATGGGCATACCGCTATGCAAATTCGGGGCAATGCTGCACCGTTCTTGCTCGGGCGGTGACGTCATTCGCACATATTCCCCAGTAGTGTGTTGTCTGGCTTTGCAGCAATTCAGACAGAAAACAGAAAAGAGCTGAGTGAACCAAGTCGGGGAGGGGCATTTTTTTTTGTTGAAGGAGGAATATCGCCACCGCCGGCATTCCAGCAGCTCTGGAATACGCAGTCACCTCCGTCCGCACACAACAACATCGTCTCGGGATCGGATACGCGAGGTTCCGTTCTGGGGAAGCGGTGGATTTCTTGCACTGATTTTCAGCTGCGAACGAGAGGCAGCACCGATCTGCACCGGTGGCTGTACACCGTGTCCGGTGCCCCCTTTCTCCCTCATCACTCCTTAACCCTGCCCGTGTCCCTCTTTGTCCGCGCTTCCTGATACGGCGACACCGCACGTCGCAAGATGCCTAGCTCGCTTTTCGCCGACATGGAGCGGAGCGGCAGCCACCCGGGTGATGCCTTGGATGACCAAAGAGCCTTGCAGATCGCCCTGGACCAGTTGTCGCTGCTCGGCTTGGACAGCGACGAGAGCCTGTACGACAACGAGCCCAGGAAAAAGAGTGTCAACATGACCGAGTGCGTGCCCGTTCCCAGTTCGGAGCACGTAGCGGAGATTGTCGGCAGACAAGGTGCGTGGTTTTGGGTTTATTTATAAACGCTCTAGTTGAAGCAGTGCCGCGGAGTTATGTCCCAGCTGTAGGGCTGCTGCTTTCTGGTGCCCGGTTACATGCGGAATCGTTCTCCTCCCTGCAATGCTGCTGTTGTTCCCAGCAAAACAAAGAGGAGATAGGCTACAAGGAGTCGGTAGTTTGCGGTAAGAGGCTATCTGACGACAGAGGACGGCTCCTTGCGTAGGCCTATAGCTTATTATAACACATTCGGACGTTATATCACTGTGTCCTACTTTGCCCCCGTCTCTGCCCAGTGTCAACGAGTGCATTCCTGCCAGAGTGATTCCTCGACTGTGCGTGTACGGTGTGCCAGAGAGGGGCGTTGGAATACAACTTTTATGCGCCACTGTAAATGAATGAAGCGATAAAGTTGCATTATCTCGCTTTCAGATAACCACGTTAAACATTGAAACACGGGGGTTATTTGAGGTAACACGCAATAGTGTGGATCCGACCGTCCGTATCCCCGTTCCCGTGTGCTGAGCTGAGCCGCTGCTGTGTTATGTTCACGATAGCGGAGCATGTGGTTTGAATTTACCATTCCCTAGAAAGCCCCCCCCCCCCCCTCGTTTCTGAGCTCATTGGCTGGTGGAGGGAAACAATTAACATCTGCCAGCTGCTTTTGAGTAGTGCATAAGCAACGGTTTAAACTGGCGGGACATTATGAACTCCCATTGTTTGAGTTTTTTAGCCTGTTCATGTTTGCATTCCTTCCTCGTTCTAGGTTGCAAGATCAAGGCGCTGCGGGCAAAGACCAACACCTACATTAAGACCCCCGTGCGCGGCGAGGAGCCCGTGTTCGTTGTGACGGGCCGGCGGGAGGACGTCGCCATGGCGCGCCGAGAGATCATCTCCGCAGCGGAGCACTTCTCCATGATCCGCGCGTCGCGCAACAAGAACGCCAGCTTGAGCAGCGGCAGCGGTGGCGGCACCGGCACGCCCGCCCCCGCCCCCCCCAACCTGCCGGGACAGACCACCATCCAGGTACGGGTGCCGTACCGCGTGGTAGGCCTGGTGGTGGGTCCCAAGGGCGCCACCATCAAACGCATCCAGCAGCAGACGCACACGTACATCGTGACGCCGAGCCGCGACAAGGAGCCTGTGTTCGAGGTGACGGGCATGCCGGAGAACGTGGACCGCGCCCGCGAGGAGATCGAGGCGCACATCGCCGTGCGCACGGGCGGCCTGGTGGAGCTGCAAGACGAGAACGACTTCCACGCCAACGGCACGGACGTGGGCTTCGACCTGCACGGCCACGCCTCGCTGTGGGCCCGGCCCGGGGGCGGCGGGGGGGCCGGCGGCACCCCGGCCCGGAGGCCGTTCTCCAGCTACCGCAACGACTCGTCCTCCTCGCTGGGCAGCGGCTCCACGGACTCCTACCTGGCTGGCTCGCACATGGCCGACTACAGCCCGCCCAGTCCGGCTCTGAGCTACACCGCCAACAACAACAACAACAACAGCACAAACAACAACAACGGGTTTGCGTACGCCAGGGGGGCGGGCTCCCCCGACCTGACCTTCGACCCCGCCCCTCCGGCGGCACCCCCGGGCCTCCTGTGGTCTCCCCCCTCCCCCTCCCCCACCCCCCCATCCTCCTCCTCCTCGCCCACCTCGGCCATGTTCCCTAGCAACAACAACAACAACAACAACAGCAACGGCAGCAGCGGGATGCTGAGGCGGGCCAACAGGGGCACCCCGCCCCCTCTCCGCAGTGTGGGCCACCACGTCGCCCCCGGTTACCCCGGCTACCCCTCCTCCTCTCTCCCTGGGGTCCCCTGCAGCTCCTCCTCCTCCTCCTCCTCCTCCTCGTCATCCTCCTCCACCTCGTCCTCCACCAGCCGCAAGGGCAGCCGCGACTGCTCTGTGTGCCTGGAGGGGGAGGTGGTGGCGGCGCTGGTGCCCTGCGGCCACAACCTCTTCTGCATGCCGTGTGCCAACCGCGTGTGCCAGCGCAGCGAGCCGCGGTGCCCGGCCTGCCATGCCAGCGTCACGCAGGCCATACGCATCTTCTCCTAAATGTGTGTGTGTGTGTGTTGGGCCGTCGCTGGGGAGAGCGGTACGACTACTCCCATAGCAACCGCGTTAACGTGTTTGGATAATACGGCTTTACCGGCACGGAAGTGTACATAGATATATGTGTGTGTGTGTGTGTGTGCGTGTGCGTGTGTCAGAGGCTGCAGTATCCAACACAGAAGGAACAGAACCCCCACCCCCACGACTTCAGGGGTCAATTGTAACTTTGTTTATAACGTACTGTAGCCAGGCAGAAATATTTTCAACATCTAAATGCATGTTTTAAATATTACAGCATAGTAATCAATATTTCTAGTAAACTGTACCATGTATTTATGAACTGACGGGGGATCGCAAACGGGGTATCTGGGTCGACTTGCCGTGAGCAGAACGAGCCGTTTGATTTCATTAGTCGAATGTACTGATGTGGGTGGGGCTTTAAGGAACTGACGAGGGCCTTCAGCCAAACTGGACTATTGACGTTCTAAGAGTGAAGATACTGCAGCTGGGAGTAAGAATCTTCATGAGGGGCAGCAACATATCCTAAATAATGAAATATGTATAGAATACAAATCCACATGTTGAAAGTTTTAAATTTACATTAATACAGATCGAAGTATTTTATTCTTTTTTTGACTTGAAAGATTATATTTCTTATTGCAAAGATGTTTACAGATATTTTAATTTAAGTTCAGTGAACTTTTGTAGCTGGGTTAAAATATTGTTTATTTTTTAGTATGGCCTTATGGCATTGATCACTGTATTATTTTAATACCACATGGCTGTGGGCAGATATACAGATCCACACAATGTGTATTGCATTTGGACAGTATTCTGTTGGGATGGAGTTTTTGTAGGTTTCAGCAAAAAAATTGTCTTTAAAATCCGCTTCACCCAGCATATTTTTTATTCAGTAATATAAAGCCTATTTTATTCTATATTATTATAAAGCTGAAAATGTATAAAACTTAGTAAGTTGAAACAAAAAGGAACCATTTATGCTTTCTAAAAATTTGTATGAATTAGATTCCAGTGGGAATTACTCTGTTGCACCACTATAGTTTAGTATTTCTATTTTAATACATTTGTTTACCACTTGTTTATGTATATGTAGGTAAAGTTACTTGAGCGTAAATGTACTTTATTGAGCAAAGTTTAAGAACAAAGTATATTTTATTTTATGATAAATGGCCTTTAACCTCATGGTCAAATACTAATATTATATTTGCTGAGACAAGATTTGAAAATGTATCAAGAGTTTTATTTTTCTGACATTTAAAGTTCCACATGATAAAAAGTCAAACTTAAGTAATGGTGCTACTTCATGTTTTTTTAAGTATTTCTTATATAAGTCCAATAAAAATGGTACATCGATCCTTTGCCTGTTTCTCCTCTCATATCCTGATCCATTGTTCTTTCAAACAGTGATTGTATTGTATTGTAATGCATTTTGATGCCTCTAGTCACACGGGCTTGGAGGCAACAGAATTATTAGAGCGAACTAATTCTTATCTGTCTAAGGCAACTTCAGCCTAGAGAGTCTCTAGATAAAAACCTGCCTTGTATGACATTCTTCAAACAAAGGACGATTGGTAGGGAATCATAACTTATTCATCTTTTTATTATATTAATTACAATTTGATCTTTTACTACACCGTTTCCGATCTTGAGTTTATATTATTTCAGAACATTATATGGTGGTCTATTATATACTCACCTGTTATTCCACATTAAAATGTCCCTCACTGGACTCATGGAATATTTAAGATTCACGCAGGTATAATGGTGGTAGCATAAACCGGTCCTAACTTACTCTATCTTGGCTGCCAAATTCAAACAACTACATTTCAAACTAACACTTTCTTCTACGTCAGTACTGAGTAGAACAAACGGGAGTTATTCACCTTCAAAACACATCTCCTCCTTCTCCTGCCTGTTAAAATGAAGCCCAGTGTCACATGGTCTTGCTTGGAAAGAGTGACGCTGAGACACGTGCTCTGCTGCGAGATAGTGAATGTGGTGAGAGCAAGCCCTAATGATAGGTTTAAAATGGAAAAATTCAAACACGGGCCCTCCACAGCCTGGCCCAATAAACCTTATTATTAGGAAGCACTGTTCACTGTCTCAGCCCCACGGAAAAGGGCTGACCAGCCTTTTTAGCAAATTGCACAACACATGGGCTAGCAGGCGCATGCAGGCTAGACTTCTCTGCATCTGTAGATGCGCTCAAGGAGGCTTTGTGCCATTCAGCGTGTGTTCTCAGTGGTTTGGTCCCTTCCAATGGCTGCGACCCCGTTGACCTTGCCGACCATCTTCTAGCTGAGTTTGTAGGAGACTCACAAAATGAGCAGAGTTTAAGAACACACAGCGACATGTCTAGCGTTGACCTGCATCTGATGCATGAACACACGCATGCACAGCCTGTAACATGGACAACTCTATTAGACAAATGTCATTTCAGAGCTCCCATATTTTATTCATGCTATGTGGCCTTGCTTGGCACAATTGTGTTTTGATGTAGCTCCCTTACTGGAACGCAGACAGGTCATTAAAAGCAACACTTCATAAATTGTGTCCAGAATTTCCCTAGTGGCTGAAACTAGCATTACAAAAACATTGTTGTTTTGGGTTGAAACTCGAGATCTCATGAGCCACCTGCACCTGCTGAACAAAGAGACTGGAAAAACATATATTATATACATATTTCCAGCCTCTTTGTGATGACGTCACCCTCACCTTTTATGTACTAAGCTTGCGTTCACGCTTCTCTACCCCTCCCCCAAGTCCCTCTAAAGTGGGATGGAAAATGTAGGGGTTCTGCGAGGCGCGCTATAACACACATGGAGGAGTAGGCTATATTTAAACGTTTAATAAACGTAACGCACCTCGGTGAATGAAGGACGGATGTATGATTAAACACAGGTTTATTACTTCCCCTGGTCTGTATTTCTTCCCCAATGCAACTTATGTTTCTAAACCGCCCCCTCCGCCGTCACTCGGCAAGCGCTCCCGACGCTTGTGGCATACGACGACGACGACGACGGGGCCTTTCTTCCATGGCTGAACAATTAACGCCCGCTGACGTTAGACCGCCTGCGTGTGCCCTCCCAATCCCCTCCCCCTCCCCCTCCCTGGAGTGGCGGCGGGCCGCTGGGTTCTCCCCTGCGCCAGCGAGCGAGCAGAGGGGAAACTAATTATGTTTCTTTACAGGCTTTACATAGATGAGCGTGCTTTGGGGCATTCCTCCCTCTCCCAGCTCTCTCTCCCTCCACCTGTCTCTCTCTCCCTCCCTCTCTCTCTCTCCACTCTCTCCCCCACCCTCTCTCTCTCTCACCCCCATCCATCCCCACTCTCATCGATCTCTCCTTTTCTTTGGTTGTGTGTGAAGTATACACACTATACTGTGTAGGCTATGTCTTTGTGTGTGAGTGTCGGTGGTGTTGTCATGCTCTACGTATGGCTTTAGCGTGCATGTGTGCGTGCGTGGCCTGTCTGTGCGATTTCCTCCATCCTTCACAGAGCACATAGTGCATCACACTGTGTTTGACTCCACACACGGACTTTATTGTGTGTGTGTGTGTGTGTGTGTGTTTATTATGCCTGACGTCCTGCGTGGATCTGCAGAGAAGCCGAGAGCCGCCCCCAGCCCCGAGCGACCTCTGCCTGCTTCCACAGAAGCCCACGCACAGTCATGTTTCACACACACACACACACGCACACACACACACACACACACACACACACACACACACACACTACATCAACTTAAAAAAATAACGTTAGAGTTAATCAAATAAAGTTTTTTGGGGTAAAACAAGTTGACGATTAGCATTGCATTGATCTCGCTGTATATGATCGTCACTAATATTTCACTCTCTATTTCCTTCAACCACCAGTTCCCTGCTTCTTTGCATATCAATGGATGCTATTGATGAGCGGATAGACCTTTCAAACCATCCAAAGAAATATCCTCTGCATACCAAAGTGACGCATGGCCACAGGCGGTCTATGTTAATTATGCCATGACTGTGTTTGCCCACCGTGTGGTTCAGCATTTAACAGCACAGCCTGAGTTGTGGCATTGTCAGCGTCAGATGACTGATATGTACAGTATTCACAAAGTCATGCCAGAGTCGCCATATTGACATGCTAGGCCTGCTTTTGTGGCTGATCTCATTTTTGCAGGTACAATGTGTGTTTTGTGGTCATGCAGAATTCACTGATAGAAAATGATTTGGTTAAAATGTGACACTGGGAGAACTACTACTACTACTACACAATCACCTTTTGCTAAACTCCTCAAAGCCCATCTCTTTAAAGCTGCCTATAACATTTAACCATTTGTTCCACTCTCACCTGACTCCCCATATACAGTATACTACATATACTATATATATACATATATAAAGTATATGTGTATGTATGCCTGTGTTTGTGTGTATACATACAGTTTGTATGCATACTGTATGTGTGTATCTTCACCAGTTGTTTAATTTTTTAAAAATATTTTCCTATATTTGTCTATATTCATTGTAAGATGTCATTGAGGCGTCCAAAAAATAAAATGTATAATAATAATAATAATAATAATAATAATAATAATAATTATTATTATTATTACAATAACTACAATGCTTATATCCGGTGACTTACAGTGATAAGTACAACTACTAAGTATTACAGAGACAGGTTAGACAGCCAAGCTTGTTGGGGATCGAACAAATAGTTTAAAAACTAGCTGCCAATAAACGAACATTTCTCCTTAAAGGTGTGCTCAGCCATTCTGGAGAACGCTTGTTGTTATGTGAACTCGATCATAACAACAACACCTCTCCCTTCAGCACCATAGGGGTGCTCCCTCAGAAGCGCCACCCCCCCACATTGTAAACACATTGCCAAGGCTGGGATAGTGTTGTGTGGTGCGGTCTGCACCACTTTGTTTGTGTTGCCATTTGCAGAGCCATGCTGTGTAGGAACATGGATTATTCGCATAAGCCTTTGTTCTGGTTTGAGATGCTGGTTCTCTCTAGAGTCTAGAGTGACATGTATGCCTAAGTAGAAAAATGTCATAGACAAACTTTAGGAATAATTAAGACGTTACATGCACATAAGTCACCTCATTATTCTCATTGAATTTAATCATATCAGATCCAAAACATGCATTTAAAATTAAAGTACGAGTATATCGCACCTGCATGTTTTGAAATCTATTCCTGTACTCAGTCAAAAGTGTACCTAGGTAATTACTGGGTGGAGAAACAAAGCTAAGTGCCACGTGATTGGCTAAGCATTCTGGGCAATTCAGTTGCAGTGTTAGCATAAATAATCACTCACAATTTAATGTAATAGATATCATGTTTAATTAGTCAAATAATGACAAGGTCCACATTATAGCAGACTATGAAGACCAAATATAGTCTAGACTTTCGATGTAGTCAGATAAATTGCGGTAGACCATATGATCTGGAGGAAATGGCATGTCTGCTATCCTGGCAATTTTCCAAGTTTTCAAAGTTCAATTCAAGATTGAAGCGAAATTCCAAATAGACCTGATCACCAAATGGTAAGTCGCTATCTCTATATTGCTTGGTGACGCCATGGAACTATATAAATAACGGGTGACGCACACGTTTTCCTGTAGGCTATTTATTGAGAAATTGTGTCGCGTCCCGACGCTCTTGGGAGACAGTAGGCAAAACGATTCTAGACTGAGCAAGACTAGAGCAAAGCACTGTTAGTGTGAACTGTGAACTACATGCAGTGTCTGAGAACTGTGTTTGCGTGGGATAATGATGCCGCTTCTGTCTTTATGTAACACATTTGGATTTGCAAATGCTGTAAGCCTATAGTCCACATCTTCGTTTGTATCAATGAAGGCTCTTAATTCGCTGTTGTGCATTGGCTTATTGGTGCTGGATGTATGTGTCAAATGTATATCTGTTCTGTGTAGGAAGCAAGAGAGTAGCTCAGTGAAGTCTGTCACACCCTCAATCCACCGAGAATGAAGGAGATTTCTCATAATTCCGTTGTCAGCATGGCTGAGAACACTTTGCATGACCAATGTTTGGCCACTGGAACAACAGCACACGGGAAGGCAATACAAATTCTTCAGAGTTCAATGAAGCAGACATTTCAAAGACAAAGACCCTGCTCC
>JAODTR010035697.1:0-20794 GCA_025399935.1 Amblyopsis rosae | reverse complement strand
AGGGAAGTTTGGGGTCCCTTGCTGAAGCTGCTGCCCCTGCGACCCGACTCCGGATAAGCGGGAGAAGATGGATGGATAGATGGATGGATGACAGGTACCATAACCAGAGGACACGATGACTACATCCTAGTAGGTTGTTTTTAAAATGAGAGACAAAGACAAAAGAGGGAATTGTGGCTGTAGTTCTACAAACAAATAGAAGAGCAATGATTGAGACTTGTGTGGTTATTTGGCCTACAGTAATTGTCCACTGACTTTTGGTCAAACACCAGTTGAGGCTAATTACATTCTGACTGTGTGATATTAAGAGGTTTATTAAATAGTTTGTTTGCAGGACTGCTATTTGAGTTCTGTCTTCTCGCAAAACCTCTCCACTCAGAGGTCAAATAACTGTTTATTTTCTCCCATAGATATTTTGACATGATTTCTCAGATTAGTCAGTTGTTCAAACCAGAAGCTAATGGTGTAGAGAAGAGAGAAAGGTGCAGTGTGTTGTTATATAGGGCTAGCTCTTTGTGTTTGAGCCAGAAAGTGACTGTGTCTGTGTACGAGACGGCTGCTTGCCTTTCCTAATTGTACACAGATGGGTGTTTATTGTAGGAAAGCGAGAGTTGGAGAGGAAGTGATGGACTCCATGTGTTGGACATGGACTCCAGAAGGTATCGAAACTGGACTCCGTTTATATGCGTGCCTTAGACAGTGGAGGGTCTTATTATTTGCTTTCTCTGTGTTTGCATGAGCACGCCTAACAATTAGAGCAAGAGATTCCTCCCAAAACTGGTTTGTTTGTGTCTGTGAGCTGGCTGTGTGTGAGGCCGGAGTCTGAGTGGGCCAGCTCTGCCAGGCTCCAGGAGAGAGTCACTGAGCCACACCGCTCAGCCTGCTGGGAGAGATTACCCATCAGCCCCTCTGTGCATAAAGTAGATGGGGACAATATGAAAGGAGGGACAGAGTAAAGAATATCCAGAATCTGCTGTTTACAGACACGCAATATATAATAGGCTTGCACACATACTGTATGGAGAAGGATCGTTTATATTATTTGCACTCAAATAATGTAAATGAAAAAAAAACAAATAATATAGCAGATTATAATGACTATTGACATAATTTAGTGTTTTATATTATATTTTCAATATAATTATGTAATCTAGTAACTACGGATAACATTTGTAAATCTTGTATCTCTTATTTTTATGACAAATGGAAACAAAGTATACATTTTTGCTCCTCAGCAGCAAACATGCCCTGTCTGTAATTATATGTTTATGTTATATGTATCGGGGCAGTCACTCCGGAATTAAGAGTAAACATTCTGTTTTAGTTATATGTTCAAATACAGTACATCACAATTGAGAATGAGCAACCATCATTTTACTACTTCTAATGCATTCTAAAGAATATTTCGTAAATGCAATCACTTTTCAATTTTCTCCTAAACAAGTTCTCTGGAGTTGATGCAAGAAGTACTTTGATTTCTACCAGTATCATGTAAGTTTGTGGGCTGGTAGGCATTGGCAAAAGGTCTGATTTCAGTTGAAAGCCCATTGGCAGTGCTGCTGTTGAACTGCCAACTGAAATGCACTGAAGTGCACTGCCATGTACCCACAGGAGAGACCATAGCATGTCTGTTTTGTCTGCCTCTTTCCCTGCAGTCCCTCCATCACCACATGGGCAGTTAAGGTGTGGGGCATTGTGTGTCATCTTGTAGTATTTAATTTAGCACCCCAGGGTAGCGATTTAATAGCTGACCACTAGAACCCAGAGAGCTTCAAGTAATTAATTTATGTAATGCTGTTCATGTATACATGATCTGCATTCATTCAGAGCAACATGCAGAGCTAGGATACATCTTATCCTAGCTCTTCAGTCTTGCTTATTATTTTATTCTAATAGTCTGTAGATTTATTATACTTGTTTATGCTTACAAACAAATCCTGAAGTCATGGGGCAGTGTCTGTGCATGACGCAGCAAAGGCAAGTACCACAAGGCATAATTTCTTGGCCCTCCTTGCCAGAGCTGAATTGGAACCCACTCACTCTTCTGGCAGAGCGTGTGCTCCTGGCAGGAACCTTCTTTGTACCTCAGCCAAGGACTGTCTCACCCACTGAACCATACCTTCAACACAGCGATGCAGAGGACAGTGGTGAGCCTATGGAAATTTCCACCAACGGTTCCTATCATCCATTAGTTGTGTGTTTCTAGGAAGGTGGAGCCACTGTGCTTAGTCACAGCCTGGTGGTGTATGTGACAGGGAGGGAGGAAAGCTCTAGGCGAGGCCTAACCAGTAACTGCGCTGCTGCACCTTTGGCGCCACACTGAGCTA
Source organism: Amblyopsis rosae (assembly GCA_025399935.1). NCBI lineage: Eukaryota > Metazoa > Chordata > Actinopteri > Percopsiformes > Amblyopsidae > Amblyopsis > Amblyopsis rosae. Next base: position 18,467 of record JAODTR010035697.1, on the reverse strand, counting down.
TGAGGAGAGAGGAGAGGAAACCAGCAGGCAGCTGCCATGCTAGGGAATGCCTGTCTGTCACCCACTGATTGGCAAGCACTCGGTGACAGGCCAGTCCTGTTCCAAACGACAGCACTCAAGACTGCATGAAGCCATTAGTGGCCAGGAAGCCACTCAGCCAATTCATTTTTATTAGCTTTGCTTTATCCATAAGGCATCTGCTAAGGTGGTGGTGATGCAAAGGATAAACAGCCCCGTATTGATTCTGGACATATTAGTTGCCCATGACAAAGCAGCACACACAAAAGCACTTCCTGGTTTACATTGCATTACTTTAAAAGCCTGTCAACTTGAGCCTTTGTGTTTACCTCCTCTTTGAGAGAATGGAACAAAATGTACCACATTGTATTGTATCTTAACCACAACGGTTGCCACAGCGGAATTGTTGCATTCCCTTGTAAAAGGTGAAACATGAACTTTGTGGGTGTTTGTTTATGACTTGTGTGTGAGGCAGCTATAGTCTGTCCATCATTGCTCCACTGTGGCCCTGCTGGTTCTCATTACAGAGCTGTTTTGGCCAAGTAAGAAATATGGCGGTTCACTACACTGGTCCTCTGGTCCTTTGTCAGCCTGCCTGTAAATACACTGCTCTCACCCTGACATATGAAGAGGAATGCACAGAAAGATTTAACATTGCCGTTCAAAGACCCCTAGTCATTTATATCTGGTGTTCTTTTGAAGTGTTTTAAGGGTTAGCGTTTTCTGACAATGGCAGTACCGCTTTATTTATGCAGTCAATATGTCCTCCCTAAGGTTTCAATTGGTGGATAAGCCTAAGGCTTTCATTTGGGTAAATAGTGTTCTTACTTTATGGCGCTCCCAGACTAAGGGCTGCATTTGATATTTGACACCTGGAGAAGGGGACAAGTGGGAGGAGTATAAACAATATTAGATTGCTATGAAAGAATAATCTGGTTTTCATTTAAGCTATTTGGAATGAGTGTGACCCAGAGAACTAACTGTTTTTCTCTCTCTCCTTCTCTTGGCGCCCCTGCCCAACAACCCCCCTCCCCTCACCCCCACAGTTCCGGAGGTTTCTCTGCGACTCACCACTAGAGGTATGTATTCCCAAATCTATATGGAAGAGTCACTTGAGCGAAGAGAAGCACGTTTCATGTTAATCATTATAAAATGTCCTCTCCCCGCCCGCCCCCAGGTCTTTCACATACACACCTATTGGCTCTCATATGTTTCACACCTAGCACAAAGCCCTTCCTCCAGAGCCCCCCCACCCTCCCCCACCTACTTTGGCTCCATCTTTTCAGGGGTCTTCCAGCTGGCTTGAGGTGGGGGAGAGGGAGTTAAGGGATTCAGGAAGCGGGTATTGTTTCATATAGAAGCGGGTTTTATTTAGCCCTGTCTTGGTGGGGGGGGGAATGGAATGGGAGGATAACAGACAAACGTGGCAACCAGATTGCAGCACATTGAGGAGCCTAGGCCTTTCTGAGGACAAACCAGTGCTGCTAACTGAGTACACCCATCATTTTAGCATGAAACACATGGCCATGGCTCTGGTCCAGTGGGATACGCGGAACCGTTTGTGGTGCCTGGTACGGCAGTTGTGTTCAATTAAACCCATGACGTAGCCTTACGGGTACTGAAATCCCTTTGCACATTTCCTTCACTGCAAGCTGAAGCGTTGGCAGGATGGGTAGCTACTAGCTAGCTCAGTGTTCACAGCAAAGCTGGTGAGACGTCCATGCAGCCAGGCGTCACTAGCTGACACACAGCAGGCCAGCTACAGCCGTCTGCACCGCTGGCGCAGCCACCGGGCCTAGACAATTACACCAGCAATTACACCCGGGATGAGCGCTTAAAACAGACACTTGGTTGGGATTGAGGTCCTGGAGCACACATTAAGACTGACAAGGAGATATATATATATATATATACACACACACACACAGTCCCTCCGTGCTGCCCTGTGGCCCCCTCAGGCCTCTGCTAATGAACGTCGTTAGTGTTTATAGGAAACAAGCTTTTATCACCTCGTCAAGGCTGGAAGCCAGACGCACTGAATTACACCGCTCTGTGCACACACTCACACAGCAAAGCCCCTCTCCTCACCACATTCTGTCCACACGGGCCTGTGTTCTTCTGTGTGTCCCCTCTCCAATTCTCTTCCCTGTCTTTGTCTTTCAGTTCTCTCTCTCTGTCTCTCTCTCTCTCTGTGTGTGTGTCCAACCGCTCTCCATTTCAGAGGAATTGTGTGGCTCTCCACACTACCTCTGCGTGTTGGCCTGCATCTGTCTCCGATCAGAGAGCTATTAAAATACAGACACACACCACATGGACCCACAAACTGTGGTTCATTAGCTCACGTGTAAGCCTGCATTTATACAAATGTATGCAAAACGCAAAACCATTTAGTTTGCATGTGCTCAATACATATTCAGCTACAGTGAATCAGGACTCATGATGCTAGACTTTATTTGCCATGTTTGAGTTTGACCAAAATTACAGGGACATCAAGCAAAAGCACAGTAATTAATGTCAGCTGTTACTTCTGCATGTGCGTGCGTGTGGGCGTGCACGTGTGTGCCTGTGAGAACACGAGTCAGAAAGCTTGTGAGTGCTTCCAAATGCAAAAACAAACCCAGTAGCACAGTCTGATACTCGATGACCACAGCAGGGTATTGAAGTGTCCTGTGATGCATCAGAGCCATGTGTGTAGCCTTTCATCATCCATCTGATTTCACTAATTACCACATCTTCTACAGTACTAGCAAGGAGATAACTAATTAGTGGCTTTAGCTAGCTCGTGTTTGGCTGGGAAAGCAAAATGGACACAATTGGGTTTATGCTTGGCTCTTATTTACAGTATGTGCTGTACACATTCTTTATTGAAGGAAAATAAGGAAATATTTTAATGTAGCAACACTAAGACAATTACAATATTCAGAAATAACTCAGAAGTAGTGGTTGATATGTTTGTGTTCTAACTAGATTAAATAAGTTTGTATTTAATTAAGTAGACCAACAAAACAAACAATCTTTTATTTTTACAGGCTCTGATTGTGTCTGAGGGGCAAATGTTTTAATGGGTGGCCACTAATTAGCCATTTGTGTTGTTTGTGTGTGTTTGTTTTTAATAGATACCAGACACACATGCATCTCTGTTTCACTTTCTAACACCTCCTAACTAATATACTGTAAGGGGTTCACGTCATGGATTTGAGTCATCTGCATTACGTGTACACACTTAAACACACACATGCACGTGCACACGTTTAGAAGATATACCATCTGAAATGTAGTGCGTATTGCGTAATGCATATTACAGTTTGCATTCTCTACAGGCAGATCAGCATGTACTAACATGTAAAACATAATTTTGTGTTTGAACCATTCCAGATTCAGTTTGATCTGAACAGAATACAGCATATCAGGTTTCAGCGGTTTTAAGAGGATCTTCATTTCAAATCAGTACACGATGTAGGATTTGAAATGTAATAATCCTTTATAGAGAATTATAGTTTGACAGTTGTGAATGGCTACATCCTTGCTTCTGAGAATATGAGTGTCTCCATGTTAATAATTGTTACATTTAGGATCCCTTAACTCACCAACCTCTGAAATTCTGTAGTCCTTCCATTGCTTGTGTGTGTGTGTCTGTGTGTATTTGGGCCTCTGACCAAAGCTGCTGTATGGCCCGCACTGTGTGTGGCCGTGGTAGTGGAGTATGACGTGAGCCTGGGCTCTGAAAGACGGATGGAGGCACTAATCAGATGTCTTTGTTTCCTCAGCATTTGAAACGAGCCGTTACTGAACGCTTTAACCAGCAAGCAGACTGTCTGAGAGAGAGGGAGAGATGTTTCTGTTCTTTGATCAAATGAGTGCCAAATGATAGGATGCCAAAATCATAACTGCTGCATTGTTGTCTAGGCAGATCAGATAATTTTGCTCTTTGTTCTAAAATAAAGCTCTCACAGGATATATGGAAGGCTACCCATGCCCACTCATATATTATATTAGAACCACAGATGTTGCTTTGATGGCCAGCAAAGCAGCTGAAACATTTTATTTGTCTGTTTGCCATGTAAACAATGTCATATTTCACCTATGTGACTGGCTCCACAGCCCTCTATACCTTGTCTGGGTATACTGTATGTTAAACAAGATGGATGTTTTCTCCTCTGTCCCCACCTACAGCCTTGTTAAAAATACTACTCTTATGATAGTTACTTTTAGCCTATTTTAGTCATAGGGGACTGCTACATTGTACACTATGGGTGCCTGAAAGTCTAGACTATGACAGAACTTAAAAGCAATGCATTACTTTGTGTTGCTTGATATGATATATAATACTACTGTAGACCCTAGCATCCATCAGACACTATGAGCATGTTTAAAAAACGCACTGGAAAACTAAATGCTACTAGAGCCAGATCCAATTAGAAGCCAGTGGCACGAGGTGAACACTCTCGGTACTAACGGGCCATATCTCTGCTCTGCTCCATATGAGAGTGATTTGGGGCTCCTGTGCCGACTCAGGGGTGGTTTGAAGCAGCGTTTAGTGCGTGGAATGTTTAGATTGTTGTCACAGTGGCAAGGACACAGCCATTAGCTTGTCCTCTGAGGTGACATACAGGTCACTCTCAATGCATATGCTTGCCACGCAGCACACCGTAAAGCAAACATGCTAACACAGTTCACTGTTATTACGACTGCACTCAGGGTCTCTTTTGCGTCTGTTTGTCTGTGTGTGTGTGTGGGCGCGTGTTTGCACGAGCACCCGTCATGGAGAGGCCTTGAGCACCACCTTGCTCACACATACGTGGAGGCCTTGGACTTCTGACGAGGCCCCCACTGTTTGGCCAGGGAGGGGGGAACCAGTGCCAGGAAAGTAATAGTCCTCCACCAGAGGTGGACAGCATTACTTCTGGTCAAATGTTACTCCAGTACAAGTGAAAGTTGTTCAGTCAAATGCTTACTTGAATTAGTAAAAAAATTTAACACATTGTTGCCACCATCTATTTACAGAACTTCACTGACTTGCTTGTAGAATATACTACAAAGCCTATAGAAACGCCTATAAAAACAATTTAATTGACAATTAATACCTTACATGCTTTCTCAGGTTGGATGACTGTGTAGCAAGTTGTGTGTGGTAAACGGAGCAAGCATTTACAACAAGATATTCCTTTATTCCATAAATAATTTAGTGAGAATCGTCATCTATATCTGCCGTAGCCATCATTACCGTGTGCAGCCAGCACTTTGACCTTGACTGACGGTGTAGTAGTAGTTAACTCTTGTTGTATTGTTTTATCTCCTCAGGGCTCCAGACTATTTCCACTGTTAACACTGGTGCTACCAACCTTCTCAGTTGGTCGCACTAGAACATGATTTGGTTGCACCCGTTTACATTTTTTTATTAGATATAGCATGGTGAGTTTCCTATAATGGATGGGCCGCATTGCCTATATTACGCACACAGAACACATCCCCCTTCTACCGCAACTTGTATGCCTACTGCATTAGCCCTTGTGCTTTTCAACATGCACACTCATCAGTTGTGTCTGAGTTGGTTCTCCATCTCCTCCAGCCACATTATTTTAAAATAATCATCTTACAGTATGCGTAAATTCACATTCACAACAGAGCGCCATGTCATTTATGGTTCCGGTATTCATATGCACGAACAGTGCATTACGAAATCTCACTTTACAATTGTACTGCAACTATCATGTCTGCTGAAAAGCAAATGTTTAATTCTATTTTACCGTATTTCCATAGTTTAACCTAGCAACAAGCTATTTATGATACGTAAACAAACAACACAGGGAAACTGGGGGACTTTTAGCAACAATAATGTTTGTAGGATCAAACACAAAACACCAAAAAGAGGTTATTAATTATTGATGCTACAACAATCATGTACTACAATGTAGGCTACTCGTTTTTCATTTTATTAGCCACTTGTGCTACGGAAGATTGTGAGAATGTGAACGCAGGTTCTTACCCGGTCTCGGGTTGGTTTGACTACTACTGACTTTACAGCCATGAACATCAATAGAGAACATTGCTCATGTTTAAAAATAAATCTAATTTAATGTTGGCTTGTTACATCTACCTTTTTCCTAGTTATTCGGGGTTGTAATCCTCCGCCTGCCTGACTCTGAGGAGAAAATGATGTAGGCTACTTGCTCTGTTGTGGAGAGGGAGGACCGTTCATTTGAAATGGTTCGTTTGAGTGCGGTAGTGGAGCGGACAGCGCCGCTTAAAACTGCAATTGTGAAGCTGCGGCCCACAAGTCGCACTCGTGCGACTACTCATCAAATGTTGTCGCACATGGCAAAAAATAGTCGCACCATGCGACTGATTGGTCCCAGTCGGGAGCCCTGCTACTGAGATGAACACAGCATATGACAAATTGCAGCATATGACTGCTGCAACACACCTGATGAAATGAATGTGTTGTTATCAGGCTTCTGCAGAGATTGATAATGACCCATTCATTTGAGTCATTTGTATTTCAGATGTAGTGGAGTAAAGCTGCAACAGATACAAATGTACTTCATAGTACATCAAGTAAATGTATTTTGTTACTGTCCACCCCTGCCTGGCCCCCACTGGGAATCTCCAGACCTTCATCCAGATGTGGTGCTTGCCAACATACCCCTCTCTCCCCGGGAACTGTGTTCAGTTCCATACAGCCACCTCCTCCCCTTTCTCTCAGTCATTCGGTAGGTTAGCTGGTCACAGCTAACAGCTAAACCTACTCCACTTCTCTCCTATCACATAACCTCTGATGTGGCTTTACAGTCTGCCACTTGAGTCAACTGCCGCTGTTACAACCTCCCCCCTCCCCACACACACGCTCGGTGTGTGAACTGTGTTAGACAGGTAATCAGACCTGGGTGTCCCAGGGTCTCTGCTGGAAGAATCTAGCTGTGTTTTTACTGCAAGTCTACTTGAAATGCCCCCTTGGAGGGGCTGCCCAGGAATGTGTTGCAGAGACGCCCCATCGCTGTAGGTATGTGTTCGGGGGCCACGGACTTCAGGGTGTTTGTGTGCGTGTGTCTGCGTGCTCAGTTTAATTTGGTGAGGGCGTGGGCCCAGTGGAGCGCTGTATTAGCAACATGGCTCCCCCAGTATTGTGATAACTGGCTGCGTCTGCACCGCTTAAGCGGGCCCAGATGGGTGTTGGGGAGGGAGCGAGATCCCCTTACTAGAGTGGGATGGACACACACACAAACCCTAGCCCAGGCTTAACATGGCTTTTGGCCCATAACCCCCCACCGCACACACACGTGCACACGCTTGGCTTCATTGCTCCAATGCCTGGTGAGATGGATTGTGCTCATGCAGGGTCTTTTATTAAAAAATGTCTCTCCTAGTGTTCCTGTGGCTGCTTACCCCCCTCCCCCTCTCCTTCCCTCCTGCTCTCGCTCCACATTTGGGAGCCATTAGCGGGCCGGCGTGTGAGGCTACTGTACACCCCCACACATAATGTGTGGGGCCTGCCAGAGAACAGCCTGTGTTAGCATACGGCAGTATACAGTACAGGTGTGTGTGTGTGTGTGTGTGTGTGTGTGCACAGAGATGGTGAAACAGCCCTGGTAAGTCCACCATGATTCATACTGTATTATGTTCTATGCACATTCTAATATGGTGCACAGGAGTGCCACTGTTGCTCTGAGCCATATCTCTCTCCCCCCCCCCCCCCCATCTCTCCATTCATTCTGTGTGTCTCCCCTGGGCAGGCGGAGTCCCCGCCAGAGGGTCCAGAGATGGGCTATGGCTCCTTCCACCAGCAGTACTGGCTGGACGGGCGCCTGGTGGCGGTGGGGGTGATAGACGTCCTGCCCACCTGCGTGTCTTCTGTCTACCTGTACTACCACCCAGAGTTTGCCTCGCTGTCTCTGGGCTCCTACTCTGCCCTCAGGTGGGTGTGTGTCCTCCGTTACGCCACAGCTTTGCAGTGTTATGTCTCTAAAGGTTGTCTGTGTGGTGTTGGGCCAGCCCCATGCGACGCAAGCTCAATCGTGACACATCTAGAAGTACCAGCAATGGTCCAGCAACTAATATGGAACAGAGCCTGTTCTCCTGTTCCCTTAGCCCCCCTTTTGGTCTCTTCTAAACTGTCTCCTTCCTCACACGTCGCCCCTGTGGCTGGTCCCATCCCCTCTGTGCCGCAGGAGAGGTGTCTCTGGTGCCCCGTGCTCATCAGTCAGGGAAGCGATCCCTCTGTGTGCCGCCAGCAACCAGGAGATCACACACATTCGCCAACACACACATCTGGCGCCTCCTGTCAAATGGAACCCAATAATGTGAGACAGGCCTTTTAAAATAGTTCGGCACAGATGTGGACGACTGGATAAGGCCTCAGTGTGCGTGCACGTGTGCACATGCATTCTTCAGCCCAGCTAAAGAGGAACACCCTGGTCACCATAACCACACGTGAGCCCATGTCCTATTTTTGTAAGCGTGTGACTCAAGAGCAACACAGCCAGCGGCCAGGCTGTGGAGAGGAGGCCATAATCCTCCTGCCTGTTTACACATCGCAGAGCCTGGGCGCTTTGATCACATCTGGACACTCCCATGTCTGATAGGCCTCACTGGGTCCAACACTCACTCTATAAATGCCTCTTCAGAGAGAGAGAGTGTGTGCCTGCCTGTGTGTGTGTGTGTGTTTCATTGAGACAGACATGATAGAGAAATCACACGAAAGCAGCTCGTAAGGAGATCTTGCTGGTTCTTGCAGTAGAAAAAGGTACAGGAGGAGAACTGTGATTATTATTTGTTAAGACTGTTGTGTTACTTATACCAGTGGTTCTCCAACTGGGGGTCGCGAGACATAGAGGAGGGGGTCACAAGATGATTTTCAGAAATGAAATAACATTTTAAAATGATTACAAATGGCATACTTTAGCCATAATTGTTTGTAGTAAAGTTTATACATTACTTTGATGTGTTCTAGCCTGTATTTAAATCCTATCAAATAATAGCATGGCTGTTATTCTTCTACCACCTCTGGGGATAGTGGGGGGTAACGAGTTTAAAAGTTTGAGAACCCCTGACTTAAAATGTTAGAATACCCTGCTAAGAAGGGGAGCTTTTAAAATACAGCTGTTATGTGATTCTGCAGTTGGATCAGGAGAGGGGTGCGTTGAGAAACTCCTTAATGGGAGGAGTGTTGGAACTCCCCTTGAACAACAACAACAGGAGGAGGAACAGAGATGACACCCTTCTCCTCTGTGTGTGTGAGAGAGAGAAATGTGCGGTGCTTAATAAGCAACGGTTTAGTCTGTGTTTTCTGCCAACTCCCCTCTCTGATCTCAGGCCTGGTCACGTTTGCTAATGTTTAATAAAATGCTCTCTGTAGTGGGCTCGGCCTCAGCCTGTTGTACTGTATGCTGGTGATAGAGTGGTTGTCTGTCTGTCTCCAAATACGTTCCTCTGGATGCAGACCAGCAGCTTGACATCAGAGAGAATATCATATTACAGGCCCTTTTCCTAACACTATTTTATATAATGTCCAGTAAACAGTATATTAATTAGAGGAGAATATGCCACACTAACTGAGGCCTGTGTGCGTGTGTGTGCGTGCGTGCGTGCGCGCACTCGCATGCAAGCCAGCCAATAAGTAGGAGCTGAGGCCTTGATAATTGGCTTGTGTTGGATTGTCAGATGGCTGAAGAGGGGATAATGGTGGACTCAAGCTGCTGCCATGGGGTTGTGTTGGAGGGGAGGTGGGGCTCGGTTTGTGAATGGGCTCCCCCAGCTCTCCCCCAGCTCTCCCCCACCCCCCTAGGCCCATTCAGGCCCTTTGTGGCAGAGTGGATGGGAACGCAGGAACCTGGCAGCGAGCGGGTGACCTCGCACCTTGCTGTAGCCGCCTCCCATCTCTCCCCCCTCTGCTTCTCTTTCTCTCTCTTCACCCTGCTCCTTAATATTCCCCTCCCGCCACGCTGCTGCCTGGCCCGGGTGCTTTGTCCCACACGTTAGTTTGCAAGGCCATCTATTTAGTTTGAGGCCCCCTCTCTCTCTCTCGTCTCTCTATTTTGCTCTCTCACCCTCTCCTTAAGTTTTTAAGAAAAGGGAATTCTGCCTCCCTGTTTGAGTGTCTGAAAAACTGAGTGGTGGAAGGAAGAGTGAGACAAAAGGGCCGAAGACTTATGGAATGGTGAAGGAAGCGGCCCTGCTGAAAATAGGCTTTAGTTTGAAGAAGAGGACGCAATTAAGGAAAGAACCACTGTCGAAAAATAAAGAGCCAGACATTTACTGTATTTGAGGACCCTGTATAAATCTCCCCTGAACACTAAATCTTTATTTTACGCTCGCTCTCTCTCTTGCCTTTCTTCTTCACCTTCTTGATCCTGTCGGAGGGCTCGGTGCCTTTTAGAGAGAAGGGTGTTTTGTGATAAAATGAGTCCAGGAAAAGCTGTGGTCATTTACTTCCCTTAGCTAAGACCTGTTGCTGCTTTAGTACCACAGGTGTTGATCACTGCCCTGACAGATATACTGCTGTCACTTAGTGAAATGTAGTTTGTACGTGTGTATACTGTATAAATAAGGAATAAAAAGTAATAACTGAACACAATTAAATGTTCATGCATGCCTTTAATGTGTTGTAATTGTTTCTCTAATGCAAAGTGTGAACACACTTTTCTTTCCAGGTTTTCTTGGGTGGCCTTAAGTGTGCCTGTCTAAAAAAAGCAGTGCATGTGTGTTTACTCACAGGGAGATTGCCTTTACCAGGCAGTTGCATCATCAGTCCGCCAAGCTGACTTACTACTACTTGGGCTTCTACATCCACTCCTGTCCCAAGATGCGCTATAAGGTATGCAACATTAACATTAAGCCGCTTGGTGTACAGTATAGTGTACTGCTTCTTCACATTTTACTTTGATACACGCGACCTGAATATTTCCGTTCTGTGTGTGTTGTTTCAATCTCTCTCTCTCAGCCAGACAGCCTCTCAGTGTGCACGTGTGTCGTCCTGCGCCCGTCCACCTTGCAGACAGGCGCACATTAAAAGCTAAGAACGTTCCAGAGCTTTATTACTGTTAGGATAATTTAGCGATATGTCATTCCATTGCCGGAAGCGTTGAGGGGGAATGGAGACACCTGTGGAAGGTGTTAATCCTTTACGCATGTACACACATGTACACACACACACACACAGCTCCCCTTCTCCTTGCCTTCCTGTCAGGCCTGAGGGTAGCAGCCTATTGCTGTTACTGCTGCAGTTGCATTGGAGCGCTGTGCTCCTGAATGTGTCCTTATAGAGAGCCTTGTGCTGCTCCTCTCTCCTCCAGCCTCCTGTAATCGTAGCAGCTAGGGCCCCTACAGGGTTGGAGCAATGCTGGCTCCTCCTCTTGCCCCTCGCTCCTGAGTTTCCTCTCTCTGTTCTAGAACGTTCTCTTTCTTCATCTCACCTTCGGTCTCTTCCCATGCTGCTCCATTGGTCCCTGTGGTCAAGTAGTGTGTGTGTGACATGCCAGTGCTGCTTCTGCACTGTGGAGCTGCTGTCCTGTCAGCGCGCCCATGGTGTCAGGGACGCCTCAGGCGACAGATGAAGTGTGACGCTGTTGCCCTGCTGCTGACTTATACCTCTAGCTGGACCTTTGGCCTCAAGGGCTGGCTCTGAACACTCCCCTGCACACTTACATGCACACTGTAGAACATGCACAAGTGTAGCCTCACACACAACGACATCATCATAAAACAGTCCTAGACATTTTAAATGCATTTTGCAACCGCCCCGAACCATATAATCACATCCCCTGGTGTAATATACGTGCAAGCGCATCAGTTGATATGGTAACGGGCCGCCGAGGGTCGGCAATGTGCCACATACCTGTGGGTTCAACATGAACACGGCAGCATGTCGGCGCGCTGAGCTTTTTCAATGGCAAAACCATCTGGATTCATTGTGCTGTGGTGCTAAAGCTAGCCCTAACAACCCTACAGCTTTGTGCAAGCACACGCATAATTGCTTGACGAGCACAGGCCCTCGTGTTGGCAGACACCCAGCTACACATGCACGTCCACATACATTGGACACACGTGCGCATGGAAAGATGTGAACAGCTGATTAGTTCACAGTGAAGACTGACGCACCGAGGGATGAGAACAGATATGAGAGGGAGAGAGCAGGAGTGCTGCTAGACACTAGTGGTCGAGAGAGAGAGAGAGGTCAATCTGGATAAAGCCACTGTAACTCCAGTGAGTGCGCACGAGGTGCATAGCGCTACACATGCAAACCATGCGTAGTCAATGATAACACTAAAACACGCACGCATACGCACGCACCGCACGCATGTGCACACACACGCACGCACGTGCGCACACACGCAAACTAACCAGATATCCACCAAAAACGCCACATTCCTACTTATAATGTATAGCTTGGGGAGCCTGGTAAACGTAAGCAAGCCTTTCCAAGTCCATTAGCTTGGCCAAAAATCGTCCATTCATCTTCTCTGAGTCTCCCATTCATCCCCTAATTTCTGTATTCCCACATTGATGCTTTCATTTCTCTGTTATTTCATTCAGCTGTTCCCAGAGCTTGTCTCTTGTCTATGTGAGACCGATGTCTTACTGGGGATTATGGCAAAGTGCCACATCTCACATTTCCAGTATATTGGCTGTTTTTCTGTTTGTGTGTCTGCGTAGGTATTGTAATAGATAAGGGTTGTGTACTTGTGTGTTATCATTGAGAACAGATATTTACCGCTGCTCCCTCTGTGTGTGTGTGTGCACATCATTGTAGGGTTTCGTCTTAATTTACTTTGTTCCCACCTACACAAACACACTTCCAAAGGCACGTGCAAACTCTCTTAACACCAGGCTTATTGCATGATTAGCATAATGGCTCATTAATGCAAATAAGTTATTGCGGATCCCAAGATGTAGCCTTCAGGAACCCCTTAAATGTAGCTGCTGCTTATGTGTGTATCTGTCCTGCTGCTGTTGACCATGATGGCCAATATGTGTGTATCTCAGTCCTGCTGCTGTTGACCATGATAGTCAATATGTGTGTATCTCAGTCCTGCTGCTGTTGACCATGATAGTCAATATGTGTGTATCTCAGTCCTGCTGCTGTTCGACTTCAAGCGCCACAACGGCACCAGTTTAACCCTGCTGAAAACGTCTCCAACGTTTTTCTACACCTTCTCCCATACATTTTCTCTTTTCTTTATCCTGTTATTCCATGGACCTGTCTGTATAGAAAGTGGCAGGAATGCATTGTTAAATGCTCCTCTCTGAAATATATATATATATATATATATATATGAGTATTCTTGTGACTGTCCCTAAGGATCTATGCAACCACCTTGTATAACTATCAGTGTTAGTGAAGGCTGTGATGACTGGACATACACAGTATACAGTATTGAGCTGTTGTGTGAGTAACATAACAAGGCTGCCTTGTTTTGTCAGGTCTGTATTGTAACTTTTCCCCATACAGTATATGTGTGTGTGAGGCTACAGCCAGAGAGCACTGTCTCCATGACAGTGTTTCCGTCCTGGGTTCAAACTCAGTGCTGCAGTGTGAAGACGCTCTTCACTGCCAGATCACGCCTCGGTGTGCCCAGGCCAACAGCTCCATGTCAGATGAAGTGCAGCCTCTTTCACCAGGTCCAGAGCCTAGACATGCGTCTGATAGAGCAGCCGTGGAGGGTCAGAGAAGGCCTGGAGCCCGTCCAGGAGCAGAGAGCTGCCTGGTTAGTGTCAGAGCCTCTCCTGTGTTTCGGGAGCTCGGACAAAGTGTCCCACACAGCCCGCTTGGCTGTAAGGGTTGGTTGGTGGGTTGTGAGCTAGACGTGACATCCTGCCCCTGGCAGTGGTCCCTGGCCCTCCCTGCCATCTGATGCTTGCCTGTAGAGAGCAGAAGGTGAAGGTCCTGGCCCTTCTGCCAATCTCTCCCGCCAATCGCCTCCACTTGGCAGCTTAATACCATATTAACTGTGTGTTCTGACTGATGGGATGACGTGGCATAAATGACACGTAAAGCAATAGGGTTAGTCACCATAATACATTTTGTTTAACTATGAACCCTAGTAGTGCACAGCACACCTAGTTGCAGATGTCTGTAGTGCTGCATATGCACTGTTTGAGCCACTGAGCCAAATCCACATTTCCTGTGGCCTCTCAGAAAGGGGGAGCTGCTTGCTACATGCTCTGTGAAATGTGGGCACTACTGAGAGGTCTTGCAACATACATGGAATGGATGCACATTTATTTTATAACTGCAAAGTTGCGGTTCAGAAATTAAAAATGTCCTTGGCAAGCTTTGACCTCATGTAAGCACATTTGTATGTGGAAAACATAAACAATTAACTGTTTTGTACTGTTTTCTTGCTTTCTGCATCCATATCTTTCTTCCAGTTATCTGCAACAGCTTGCAGAATGTAATTAATTTGTAATTTTATTTTCATACATTTTTTTTGAATTTGTATTGTTTGTTTGCGTGTGTGTGCGTGCGCGTGCACTCTACTGAATAACAAACAAGCTGTTAAATATATCTTTAATAGTGTGCAGTACCAGGCCCGAACAGATCAAACACTGTCAAGTACACACATGTACGCTCTTTCTTTCACACACACACACACATACACATTTTGGCGAGCGACTGAGAGGGTTACATAAAGTGGCTCTTACTGTTGCTTTCATTGTTACCAGTGAAAGAATGTGGTGAGTAGAGCCCAGGAAACTATTCTGTTTTCCACCAATGCCAGAGTGAACCGAGTGAAAGGAGGAGGGAGCAAACAAAAATAAGCAGTGACAAAGTGTGTGTGAGGGGGCAGAGGGGACAGAGGTGAGATGAAAAGGACTACCTTCACGACTGTTTCCCTGAGTGCTTTTGCTCACAGCTGCCTCTGCTCCACTGCCACAGAGCTGGTCACCTCTGCGGCAACAGCCTGCATTTGTTCAGCAGACTGGAGACCATTGTACTCCCATCCAGCAGCTGAAATATGCAAGAATGGTGACATAGGGGTTGCTATCCCTCACCTGAGTTTACATGACAGAGATGGTCCACCTCCCACAAAAACAAGGCACTGTTTCATCGGTCTTATTTTTACACAATGTTTACTCTTTGTATTCTGTCAAATCTGTTCGCCTCCTAACAGGGATAGATGAGTGCACGCCTAAAGCTATGCGATTCAATGAGTTGGTGTTGCATTAGCGCACACAGCGCTCGCACAGATACGTCTTCCTATCTGACTCTTCCCGTACTGTAGATGTGTAGCTTTTGCAGCAGCAGGCTGTGACACACTAAGGACTAGGAGGGAAGATGTGCACTGTGTTTGTGTGTGTGTGTGTGACTTCAGCATGTACCGTGCCGCTCCAGTGTGCAGCGGGAGAGTGACGGCCGGTGAGCTTGATGCAGCTGGAAGTCTTCATTAAATAGTCTTTATTACGTGCCCTGTGTGGTGTTTAGCCCATTACCTCCTGATCTAGTCTGAAGAGTTACACTGTCCTTGGTAACACTGGGAAGAAGTACTTTTGACTTTGAATAATATGCTTCACATGTCCAACAGGTCCAGGCGCAACACATTGTTTTTGTTTCCCCACCATTCTTCTGTCAACATCTATACAGGTAAACCAGCCACCATGCTGGTCATGTTGACAGCTTTATAGAGAGAGGAACTGGCTGGGTGAAGAAGGTTTCTGCTGAATGGGGTGATTTCATTTGGAAAGACAAACTTTTGCATGTTTGACGCAAAGGTATTTTTTTGGCTAGCAAGTATAGGCGTGGACATCTGTGTGTATTTAGTTTCTCGTACTGTCATATCTCCATGCTTGGGCTCTTAATGCCTCTAATAGAGGTGGGCAGAGATTACTGTAGTGACAGCAGTGTGTTATGTGGAGACAGATGGGTTCTTCTACATTTAACATTGCAAATGGCCCTCTTTGTCTTTGTGCCTTTCAACATTTTACCCTGAGGTGAGGGAGTGTTCAGTTAATTTCCACAATAATCTAGTTGTGGTGTATGCCAGTAGCTCAGCCTTTCCATAATCCCCTTGTTAGAAAAGATCTGTGCCCATCAAAACAAGAGCAGACCCATTTTCACCCCCTTTGTGAAGGTTCTAGGCCAAAGCATACCCCCCCAATCCCCACCCCGCAAATTGGAACCGCTGACAGAAGGCTTGTTGTTTGATTTAGCTCGACGGGTGACCGCCAACAGCGCACCTCTCAGCAGAAACGCAAGGAACATTTTAATTTCTGATAATTTAGCTGAACTTTTTTTTCTTCATGTTATTTTTCTCCCTGTCTGGCGTGTGGCCTGATTGTGTTTCTAACAAATCATGAGCAGGTTACAAGTTGGTGGTGGGTGGGGGTGGGGGCAGCCACTGCTTGGCACCCCATGGGAGGGGCGCTGACAGGGAGGGGGTAGTTCACAAGGTCAGGTCAGAGGATTGTGGGGGTGAGGCAGGAGTGGAACAAGGGGAGGCGTGGAGGTCACGGGGGTAAAAGTGAGAGTTTGGATGTGGCTGTCACGCTGAGCTGTCCCAGAGCCTTCTAACTAGGTGTTTGCCTTGCCATTACCTTTGCCTTGTCTGAAAAGGGCCTCATTCTGACGGGGGCAGGCATGCAGAGAGAGACAGGATTCACATGGAGTCAGGCTCATTTAATGTAGCTTGGCTTTTCTGCTGGGTTGACTGGGTGCATTGCTGGGCTTGGACCTGGGTAGAGTATTGCAGTAGTGTTTGGGTTGAGGGTTCTACTCTGGCTAAACTGTGGTCTGTGTCAGAGCAGCAACAGCCTGCCTGCCCAAGGCCAGATTGGATGCAGAGATAACAGTGCCCTGAGCCCTGAGCACATGCCCATAAAAGCTCTGCCCTTGGTTTTCTTCGTTCCCAACAAAACCCGACCACATAAAAATATTTTCTCTTCATTAAGCTGTCATCCTCTGAGCTGTGACGCACTGGCAGAGGGGGAGAGGGGGCTTGTGGGAGGTTACCACCCTAGACATGTTGTTTATTTGATGGTTATCCTGCAGTAATGTGTTGAGAGGGGTGAAAAGGCCTTGGCGTGCCCCAAGTGTTTAAACAGCAGAGGCTTGTGTAACTCTCCCCAAACACACATCTTGGACACGTACACAGGCAGTGGTGTGCGCAGAATGACACAGTGTGTTTGAACGTTGTGTCTTTCTCCAGCCAAGGCCAGTTCTCAGGGCGAGCATTGTTTGTATAAGTGCATGTGTGTGTTTGTGTGAGCAGAATTGTTTACATGTGTCCATCAGCAGGACTCCCCAGGCCTTGCCCTCTGGTCTGGTGTGTGTGTGTGAGTGAGTGAGAGAGAATGCGTTGTGGCACAGAGATGCTGGGATCAGGGGGTTTATTGGTCTTTGAGAGGGACAGGCTGGATGTGAGCTGAGGTCAGTGGCTGACTTGGGCTGTCCCAGGTTTGGCCTGCCTCGACACGGGTCACACTAGGCCTGTGTGTGTGTGTGTGTGTGTGTGTGTGTGTGTGTGTGTGTGTGATTACCGGTACATTCACAGCAAGCTTAATAAAACATAATCATGTTCTCAAAGCCTTGTCGGAGTCAGTGGTGCTGGAATCCATTCATGCCCCTGATTTCTGTCTAACCTATAGCTTTTGTGGAGGGACATAGGTAAGCTTCACTTATTACATTGTCCTTAGTAGGGTTGGGAATCATTTCAATTTAATCTGTTCCGATTCTGCTTATCGAATACGGTTCTTATCGATTCCCAGTTCCAATTCCAATATTTTTGGGAGAAGAAATACATCATATTTCAAGGAGGAAAATGTCATAACTTTTCATTTAGACTATAATCAGTCAAACCATTTTGTCAAAATTGGTTAAACCTGACAGGATTCAGGAAGGTTTCTTCTATTTCACTTAATTTATAAAAAATAGGATAAATAAGAACAGCCTTTTTAAATGTGGATAGGCGTTAATGCATTTAATTATTATAATTACATACTCTAAGTTTACAGCAATTAACTGAAATATATAAGAACAGTTTACAAAGGTGAGTAAATTAACAAATCACATGTTTACCAGCTGGTTTGAACTCTATAACATTAACATTTAGGCCTAGGTGCACCAAAAATGACCTTGTATGTCATGTTACTTACAGTATTAATCTTGTTTAAAGTCTGCTTTCCCATTTAGAATTGAATCCAGCCACTACCAGCAGAGGTGGAGCAGAGGGAGTATTCATGTGATTTTGTTTGTTGTGAACGCTTTCTTCATATATACGGAAGTTGATCTGATGGATGTAGTGCTGTACCAAACAAAAACATTTTTTTGGTCGATTAATCTATCGATTATTTTTTCGACTAATCGATTATTCTTTCGATTAATCAGTTAACTACATTATTGATAATATAGAAATCCAGTCGATGCCATAGGGTGCTCCCTCGGAATCTGTGTCACCCACATTGGTAACACATAGTGTTGTGCAGCCTGCACCACTTTGTGTTCCTTATTACAAAGCCAG
>JAODTR010035677.1:7500-20796 GCA_025399935.1 Amblyopsis rosae | reverse complement strand
TCTGTATAAAATGTGTATATGTATATAGAAGTCACAGAAATGCCTTCTCATGCGATAATGTGCTGCCTGTCTGTCTCTCTGTATGTACCGGTATAAGCTATTTGCCTGTCTCTCTACTGTATGTTTGCCTACCATCGTCTCTGTATATCTGCATACCTGTATGTCTTGGTAGCTGTATGTCTGTCTAGATCAGATACAGTATGGACAGATACCTCCTTAAGAGTGATATAAGCAAACTCACAGCAATTTCCTATTTTCCTGCGTTCAGAAATGTGATGCATAGACGACATACGATTGGACTGCCCTCTCCAACGCCATATGAAGCTTCTGTTTGACTTTTCCTTTGCTTTGAATGTATAAATGAAACGTAATGCGTAATCAGTGCGTGACGGGTGCGTCCTGCTGTTCGGCTTACAGGCTAACATCATTCAAAGTGTGTAATTTATTTGTCCAAGCGACAGTCCTCCGTTGCATGCCGTGACACATTGGCTACGGCTCACATTCTCCATACCCCCTCCTGTTGTACTGATGGCTTTTAGCAATTTCATATGGAACTCAAACCTCTTTATTTAGTGACGGTGAAATGATCTTTACTGATGACTGATAGCAGGAAAATCTCTCTTTTTACTTTGGATGTTGTGTTTATGAATCACACTGCTGCACCAACCGGGAGGGACTCAGAAGGCCGTGTATGGCATTTATCAAGCTGTTGTTTATGCTTATTCACACATATGCTGTTGTTTTGGACTCATACACGTTTAATATGCTGTATTTTGTGATCATACGTGTTTAATATGCTGTATGTTGTGCTCATATGTGTAGTATGCTATTGTTTATGCTCATGCATGTTTATTATATGGTTACCCAGTCAGATCTACAGACTGACAGGTCCACGGCATCAGGAGCTCTTCTATAGAGAGTGGGAGCTATAGGTAGCATGTGATTGACAGGCAGTGATTGATGCCACCACAGCATGGCCAAGTACTGTACTTTTCTTTTTTATTTACATTATTTTTACATTTATTTACATGTATTTAATCATCTTACAAGCTGCACCACAAAAAGTAAATCAAGTCATTCCTCCCGAATAAATAATGTCACAATGACTGTCCAAACTGAACAACCAATTTTCATAATCTCTGTTTTCTAAGAACTTTCTAGGTCATCCATCATTGAATAAAAGGCATGGTCTAATTTAACACTAGTTCTGACCAAAGATGTAAACATAATTAGACAATCAGATATATATATATATATATATATATATATATATAGAGAGAGAGAGAGAGAGAGAGAGGGAGAATTAAAAAGGTTTGCTACGAGGTAGATATATTTTGACAAAAGTAATCCAATACAATGTTAAAAGGTCAGAATATATAGCAAATATAGACAGTAGACATGATTACAGCCTGGTTCAATAAATAGTTTTGTTCTCTAGAGATACTCTCCTTGTTCATGACAACTATGCGGGGTGAATTGTTATACAGCTTATCCTTTGAAAATATATTAAGGCATACATTTATCCCATTGTTATCGACAGCCCAGTGTTACAGGCATTGTCAGGTGCCAAACCGACTTCCCAGAGCCAACACAGCTCGAGTTTCATTCCCGTTTTTCAGAAAAGCTATGGGTGACATCACATCAATATATAAAACATCTTTGGTCTAGCCCTAAACACATATACACACAAACGTGTGTGCACACACGCACACACACACACATGCCACACTCACACTCACATTTACATTTGTTTGAAGTTGTGGACATTTTATAATAGATTTCTTTAGCGTTCAGTAGCCTACAATATAAAGGCTATAGGTCTTTGCACCTGTACAAAGTAAGTTCAGAAAAACATCAATTATCACAGATTTTCTCTCCTACACACACACACAAACACACACACTTCTCAAACATGGTTTATATTTAATTTAATTCAATAATATATACAAGGGAACAAGGGGAAAAAAATAATATATATATCTATATATTATATATTTCCTTGTTCCTTGTTCCTTGTTCCTTGTGCCTTGTTCTGTGTTCTTGTTCCTTGTCCCCTTGTTCCTTGTTCCTTGTTCCTTGTCCCCTTGTTCCCTTGTTCCTTGTTCCTTGTTCCCTTGTTCGTTGTTCCTTGAGGATTTTTGACGAGGCACCACCAAAGGGAGAAAGAGAGCGGAGGGAATTTAAGACTTTACCAGTGTACGCTACGGTAGCTGACTGTCCTCTTAATCCAATCAGCGTCCAGCGTTCCGTGGAGTATACGTATAGCCTCCCGCCCCTTTAGGGCGATTTCGGAATGGCGGAAAATCGTCCCGATCGCTCTCATAGACGTTCATGTTAATAAAAGTTTTTCCAAAATACAGGCGCTGTTGTTTTGTTCCTGTAGGAGTTTTCAACTACTAAAGCATTTATCTCTGTGACTACAAATTTACTGAAACAAATGTGTGACTACATTCTACAACTAAAAATTCATTGTCAGAGATTTGCACCAAAAATACCTTAATAGCTGGCTGCCTGTTCTTTGCCACAGCTCTGTAAATAGTAACACAACGTGGTACAGATTGCACCACACCACAATATCCTAGCCTTTGCAATGTGTTTTCAGTGTGGGGTGGGGAATATTTTTGAGGAAATTGCACACGCCTGCCGGTGTCACTGCTAACTGTCCACCGCCCGTATATTATAGTGCTCCCTCATAACATGCTGCCCTGACATGCCACTTAACGGACAGTAAATAGGCTTCATGTTTGCATTGCCCACCGGGTCGCTCACTTCATCTACAGATAGCCTACTGTGCTGATTGCTATCGTACATGTTGGTAAGCTATGCACTTGTCAATATGGACATGCTACACGTTGTTAGATTAAGTAAGATTTATCCACAATGCATGATGAGACCGGGGTGATGTGATAAGGGGCCCAAAGCAATTGCACACCCTGAGATATTTGTCAGGAGCCACCACTGCTTTCCACTCTTTTTATTCTTTCTCTCTTTCATGGCACAGCGCCCTCTCTCCTTTTCCCCGTGTCCTGCAGGCGCGCCCCCGCCGACCCACATTCACTCTTGATTGGTCCCTGGGTCGGCAAGGGTGCGCCGCTAAGGCGGGGTGGGCGGTCAGTGAAAGAGGTGGGGATTCGGTACTCGAGGCCAGTCGGTTTAATCTACACGAGAGTTCTCCGCATGCTTCCCACAAGCTGTGCAAGAGAGAGCTAAAGAGTGAGTGAGTGAGTGGGTGAGAGAGAGAGAGAGAGAGAGAGGGGGGGGGGGTGTAAAGATAGAGAGTGAGAGTATCACTGATCTCACGGGTTCGCACGCTGACACAGACATAGGAGAGAGAGAGAGAGAGAGCGAGAGAGAGAGAGAGTTAACAGTGATATGAGATGCGATAGACATTTAGGTCTACATAGACGTATAAACATGAATATTTCATAAAACTTTTCCGGGACTGAAAATATTTAATTTATAGCTAATCTGTTGAACACAGATAAATGCAGACAATTTTTTAAGTGCCCTGACTAAACCAAGCTGTTAATGTAGGCTACACTAGTATGACGTGTGTATTTATAGACTCAACAACATACTATCTGACGTTTAAAAAAAACAAAAATAGCCTACATTAATCGTTATTTATGTTGACACGCACAGCAATCAGTCAATCTGACTCTTATCTCTCTCTCTCCGTTCCAACGGCGCGCAAAACAATTCAGTGCCCCCCCCCCCACACACACACACACACACACACACACGCACTCAAACACACACACACGCTCTCGCATGCCGACACACACTTCGTGCATCGCGCGGCGTCAGTGTCGCTCCCGTAAAGCTGCTGAAAGCTACGCTCTGGTCTCGCTCGTCCGTTATACCGAGAAGCCGGGAGAACGCGTCAGAATGTCTCGAGACCACCGGAGCTCCGTGACGGACCGACCCGCCGCGAGAAGTGCGGGTCTTCGGTGATAACAGAGAGAGAGAGAGAGAGAGAGAGAGAGGGAGGAAGAAGAGAAGAGAATAGAGATCAATATCGAGATTAAAATTTCTCTTTTCTTTTCTTTTTTTTTTTTGATTTAATCTTTAAACGCCGGTGATAGTGTGTGCGTGTGTGTGAGAGAGCGTGCGCGTCAGCGCGCCTGTGCGTGTGTGTGTGTGTGTGTGTGTGTGTGTGTGTGTGTGTGCGTGCGTGCGTGACACCAGCTCTGACATCGCACACGGGACGATGATCCGGATCTTCCCAGACTTCAGCGTGCAGGTGACGGCGGCGGCAGGTGGCGCGGGCGCCATGGCTACCGGCCCCGCCGTTGCGCGAGTCCCCGTCCCAGGAAACACTAACGGGAACCCGCAGACCGTCCCGGGGCTCGGTGCATACCAGCCAAGGTACGTGGTTAGTAGTGTGTGAATGCGTGTCATATGAAAGGCTAAAGTTTTAAAAGAAAAAGTGTAGGAATAATGTTCTGTTAGCTCATAACCACGAGGTTGACATGTGATATTTGTCCCGGTATAACTAGAGGTTGAACATCCCCCGAGCAGGTTCAACGTAGGCCTATAAACTCGTCCGTCAAACTTACCAATACCACGAGGTTGTATACGCAATACATTTGGATGTAGCCCGTGTATAACCCGAGGATTAAATTCCTGGAGTCAGTTATCTAAACCCATCCGTAAAACCAAACTGTGTTTATCAGTGAGGCCTATGATCTTGTAGGAGGGACATTTCGTGTAAAACATGTATACGCGCGCGTACTATATCAATAACCAAATATTTGGGAACCGTGTCTCGGGTGAGGACTGGACAGCAAGTGTCCCGCGTGACGCAATGACACTTTGTCATGCAGACACACACACACACTCACTCACTGCACTCACTCACTCACTCACTCACTCACACACACACACACACACACACACACACACACACACACACACACACACACACCACGCACTACCAGAGCAGGAGGTAAGTTGGGAACTAAAGCAGACACACTCATTTATGAGTGAGTGCGTGTTTAACTACACCGTGTGGGCTCGGTATAGGATATCACTCCATGTGTGCTTTGCATCAACAACCCGTGACAATGAGACGTGTGCCATCTCGAAATGTCTACAACAAGCGTACACGCACTGCACCTCAATGCCTCAACAGCATCAAAGGAAACTTCGTTCGTCTTCTTTAGACCGAACAACGACCTGTTCACGTATGTTATGGTCTATACTGTGTCAGTACGACCGGCTCAATCTGGACTGAATTGGTTTTATATGTTTTATATGTGCGAACTGCGAATATGAAACTAATATAAGTAATTTCTTGCCTGCAAGTGCCTATGTCAAGATGTCTGTAAAACCTATATGCGCCGATACATCATCAGTAAATACATGAATCAAACTGATGTAAATTATGTATTCCGTCCGTTGGTTACATGTAATATATATTCAGCTATGTTCCGTTATTGTCATATAATTATAAGCACATGGATGCTCTTTAAACCTATATAGCCAGCATCACGCTGGTGTAGAAATGAGACGGCAAGCGGTGGCCGCGCATGCGCGTGCTCGAGAGTGTCTATAAAACAGAGCGCGAGGCAGCAGCCAGTCTCGCGGTGACCTTGACGGGTCATTGGCGGAGAGATGCTCGCGCTGCCTCGGGTTCGTCGCGCACTCCCGCGCACATGCACTCACACGCATGCGCATAGCCCGCACGCATAAATATGCACAGGGCAGGCAACTTTGCGCGCGTGTGTGTGAGTGCGTGCGTGTGTGTGTGTGTGCGCGCGCGCGTGCGTGAACGTGTCGGAATGTGTAGGCAATGTAATGAGCCGCACTGTCGGGAAGATCAAAGCCAAATATTCTGACAAGTGAATGTATTTTGCGCATGGGATTAATTACAGAGACAATCGTTGTGAAAACGCGACTGGGAGATCAACTTGTTTTCTATTTTTTATTTTATGTTTTTATTTTTGTTTCAATTTGTGAATCATTTTGCACGGATTCCTCACAAATATCCACTAAAAAGGCAATTATGATCAAACGGGTTGTTAATTTCCCCATGAGGAGCGCTGCTAGAATACAATAAGCAGTAATCACAGAACAGTTGTCTTCAGAAGTGCAGATTTATTTCTATTTCATTTCGTCTCTGCCGTGCGTTCTGACAGCAGGAGGCTCGGGCGTGTTTATGCATGACGTGCGATATAACTGCCGAAGTCCAGCGTCTCTAACTTTCACCGATTCAAATCAGTTCCCCTCACACAGCAACATGTTTAGATAATAAAAAAAATAAATAAAGAAATATTACAAAATAAAATGTATCGTGCTGCAACTGCGTGCTGGTGCTGCGCAAACAGTGCGTGTGCGTGTTCATGTTTTTGTGTGTTCGTGTGCGTCTGTTCTGAGTGAGAGAGAGAGAGGGAGAGAGAGAGAGAGAGAGAGAGAGAGAGAGGAAGAGAGCGCGCCGTGCACCGCGTGAAAACGGGAAAAATGCCGAGAAACGCCGCGCGACGCTCCAGTACGGCAGCGAGCACGAAAACCCCCGCCGCGTGCGTGTTTTAGGAATTCCTCCAGTGACACGCGGTGCGCGTGTAAGTGTCAGTGTGTGAGTGTGTCAGCGCGTGTGTGTGTGTGTGTGTGTGTGTGTGTGTGTGTGTGTGTGTGTGTGTGTGTGTTCTCGAGTCGCGGGAATCCGTGCAGCAATCCGCCTCGAGAGCAGCGCGCTGCTTGGCGTGATGCCTCTGCGGGCCGGCCGCTCTCTACCGGAGACACCGGGGACACCGGGGACACCGGAGACACCCGAGACGACACGAAATGGCTTTGTCCTAACCCACTGCGCGTGACGCATTGCTGCCACTGCGCACAGCCGCGCTTTAAATGTCCAAATAAACGTGACAGAGGAGAGAGAGAGCGAGAGAGAGAGAGAGAGTGAGAGAGAGAGAGAGAGAGAGAGAGAGAGAGAGAGAGTGGGAAAGAGATCGAGAGAGAGAGTAACGTGAAGTAACGGGACCGGGAGAGGAAGATGGCGCCCACGAAGCCCAGCGGCGTGCATGAGGCGACGCGGAGAGAACGGTAACGGAGAAACACACCGACTGGCTTTGTGCTGCGGGCGATGTTATGAACGGAGGTGGCGCCTGTGTGCGTGTGCGTGCGTGCGTGCGTGTGTGTGTGTCTCGGCTAACAGGTCTGCATTCAGACGGAAGACTGTGAACGGAGGGACTGCCTCGCCGGGCGGGCGCGCGCGCGTGTGTGCGTGTGTGTGTGTGTGTGTGCATGTGTGTGCGTGTGTGTGTGTGTGTGTGTGTGTGTGTGTGTGTGTGTGTGTTGTAATGCAGGCAGCGAGCTGGTTTAGCATCGAGGAAAACACGAGCATTCACCGATGACAAACACGCCTCTCTCTCTCTCTCTCTCTCTCTCTCTCTCTCTCTCTCTCTCTCTCTCTCTCTCTCTCTCTGTTGCTCTCTCGTTCTCATGCCGGGACATTTCTCGGGGGATTATAACGGAGACACATGTTGAGCAAGTTGTAATGTAGAGGCAGGGATTACACGTGCCTGCCTGTCTATCTGTCTGCCTGACAGGGTTGATCTGTCAATTTCATATTATTGTTTATTATTTATGTATCTTTTCCACTGGAATAATCAACAACTATGAATTTATTTTCACTTGACACAGCTATTTTCATTCTCAATATATTATTATTATTATTATTATTATTATTATTATTAATATTATTTCCTCTTCTTCTTCTTCTTTTTCTTCTTCTTCTTGTTATACATCATCATTGGAGGCAGTGATCCATGTTTCATACACTGCCTTGATTACGGGTTCAGAACAGCTCCGTCTGTCTGCCTTACTGTAACTGAACTGTACTGGCCTCTATTGACGTGTTATGATGTTTTGCAATCTATTGTCTTTTATTGCGCTGGTTGTGTGTGTGCATGTGTGCGTGTGCGCACGTGCCCGTGCGGCTTGTGTGTGTGAGTGTGCGTGTGTGCGTGTGAATGTGTTCTGGAGCAGAGAGATCATGGTTGTGGCCGAAGCACAGTCTCGCTAGAGCTGGTGGTGATGGAGACATCTGATCCACTGGGATCTGATGGTTCCTGCTGGGCTCCCTTGGTGGCTGTGGGAATGTCTGTGGTTCCATCTGAGATGGGGCGGTTTGGTTATAACGGTTTGAGTTATATCTCATGCGGTCAAACTGAGGTCGAAGTACGGTACAGATGTTCTGTACATGCCATCTATTCTATATGCAGTATGAGTCTATATACTCATATATAAGTCTATTCTACACTATTATATGCAGTATGAGTCTATATTATATTATATATAAGTCTATATTTTACTATTATATGCAGTATGAGTCTATATATTATTATATATGTCGATTCTATACTATAATATTATACAGTATGAGTCTATATACTATTATATATAAGTCGTTTCTATACTATTATATACAGTATGAGTCTATATACTATTATAAATAAGTCGATTCTATACTATTATATACAGTATGAGTCTATATACTATTATATATAAGTCTATTCTATACTATTATATACAGTATGAGACTATATTATATTATATATAAGTCTATATTTTACTATTATATGCAGTATGAGTCTATATATTATTATATATGTCGATTCTATACTATAATATTATACAGTATGAGTCAATATACTATTATATATAAATCTATTCTATACTATTATATACAGTATGAGTCTATATACTATTATATATAAGTCTATTCTACACTATTATATGCAGTATGAGTCTATATACTATTATATATGTATATTCTATACTATTATATACAGTATGAGTCAATATACTATTATATATAAATCTATTCTATACTATTATATACAGTATGAGTCTATATTATATTATATTATATATAAGTCTATATTTTACTATTATATGCAGTATGAGTCTATATATTATTATATATGTCGATTATATACTATAATATTATACAGTATGAGTCTCTATACTATTATATATAAATCTATTCTATACTATTATATACAGTATGAGTCTTTATTATATTATATATAAGTCTATATTTTACTATTATATGCAGTATGAGTCTATATATTATTATATATGTCGATTCTATACTATAATATTATACAGTTTGAGTCTATATACTATTATATATAAATCTATTCTATACTATTATATACAGTATGAGTCTATATTATATATGTCTATATTTTACTATTATATACAGTATGAGTCTATATATTATTATTATATATACATCTATACTATTATATACAGTATGATACATGTATGATATATGTCTATTGAATAGAATGAATAATAATCATAGATTAGAATCTATACTATTATATACTGTATACATCTATTCTATGCTATTATATATACAACTATTGTGTGTGTGTGTTCGTGTGTGTGCGTGTGTGCTTGCGTATGTCATTTCTTTAATCTAAATATGACAC
The DNA here is from genome assembly GCA_025399935.1 of Amblyopsis rosae. Taxonomy (NCBI): domain Eukaryota; kingdom Metazoa; phylum Chordata; class Actinopteri; order Percopsiformes; family Amblyopsidae; genus Amblyopsis; species Amblyopsis rosae. The sequence goes on along the minus strand of JAODTR010035677.1, from coordinate 11,353 downwards.
CCCCGTACTTTATCACAAAACTAGCAATTATTAACATTTTAATAGTTCTTTAATAATTGTTAATGCACACACTTTTAGTTGACATTACATTTTAGTGTAATGTTTATTTCATTTTATTTTGCATATTATACAGCCCAATGAAAAATCTTATAATAAGAATGTATTACAATACAGTATTATCTAAACATAGTAATATCTATAGTCTGTATGTATTGTTTATGCTGCATAAAGTCTTATTGTACTGACAAATATGAATGACAAATGCAGTTGGTTTATTGTGATTGTATTTCAAATGAGGCTGTTGTTTAGCATGTGCATGTTTTGAAAGGATTTCTGTTTCTGTTTGTGTGACCCTGCTACGAGTTAATCTACATAGGTTTTGGATAAACGTTTACGCCGCAGCAGCAAACAGAATAAAGTGCAGCTGTCTGATTTCACAGCTGGAAACCGTAATTCCCACAGACTGCTGTGTTGGGTCGCTCATCATGCATAGTTGTGAGTGTGGAGACTCGTCCACAATAGATGGGATAACTAACATTCTCTGTAACATTTTGTCCTGATACCTAGTTTTCTTGGGAGCTAATCCTTGTCTGAATGAGGGTTAAATGTGAAATATGCCAATGTGAGACTAGAATATGGTCTGGATGCAGGGCCATACTTTGTGTGAGGTTTACGGCATGCTGTAGCAATGGAGGTCTTTAAAAGGCTGTTTGTTTATACGGATATATCAATTTCAAGGTGTTTCCACAAAATCTTTATTTTCTTTGTTTGATAATTATTTCTACTCTATGACATAATGTGCTTTTTGTAAAATTCTGCAAATATCTCCTCACGGCAGAGCCCTGCCCGCTCCCACCCCAGACCCGGGCCATACAGTCAGCCCCAAAACCCACTTAGTTCCAGAACGTGACCCTACCCGTCGACCCAAATGGTTCTAGCCTGTGGGTCTCTAGCCTATCCCAAGGCTAACAGCAGTGGAATATGACAGTAACCAGAACGATTGTCTCAAAAAGTATTGGCTCACTTCAAGCACTCTTTAAATGATTAGGTTGGACCTAATCAAGTAACAGTGAGCTACTTTGTGACAATAATGTGGTCAATGGACCTTTGGCCAGAAGCGAGTTAGCCACGCCCATGGGCGGGTCTGTGTCAGACAGCTGACCAACATGGATCTGAGCTGACCATAACGTCAGAGACGACATTGATAACATCCATAGATTCAACATTGTGTCATTAACAATAATGGGAGAAATCGGAACAACATGATTTACCTACCTGATGGTTTTAGCTTCTCCTTTAAATCCAGTACTATTTAACAATAATTACATTTACTGTAGCCTATCGCACTTACCCACCCCGATTGGACCACCAGCTCTAAAATGCTTAAATGAACAAGGTTTCCAGACTATAATCTCAGCAAAGATGTTTTAGCTGAGAGCAATACCCAGGCTACCCAGGATATGCAATGCATTCAGAACTGCTTTGCTGGACGTGAAGCTGGCTTTGTATGAAACTAGTGTGACTACCCAGGACCACAGATATCTGGTACTGTAGAGCTGAGGGCTTTTAACCTGACATGCCAGGTGGTTTGTTACACACCACCATCTGGGGAGCCGTCCATTGAAACTGTCAAGCAAAAGGGCAGGCACTTTAAAAAAACACTTGGCAGGTGATTGGACGAACCTGAGAACCAGCGGAGCCAGTTGTTAAATCAAACTCTTGGCGAAGCCAGTCAGGAGAACAATGAAAACATATTTCCAATCAAGTAAAGCCGTTTGTGCCATTCTTTGCTACTCTAATGCATTCTATTAAAATTAAAGAAATTGCCGCATCTACATGAACCTTTTTGTTGTTTTTCAGTCTCTTTCACTGACGGCACACCTAAAACACGCCTGCGCAGCTATCAGTACAAAGATTGGTCAGTATATGGTAATTGCAGCTCGGACTCAAGCAAAGGCTGAGGTCAGCAAGGTCAGGGTATTCTCACAAGTTTAGAGGACTTCAGCCCGGATAGATGTCACCCAGTAACATAATGTCTTGCTTTCAAAGTGTACAGACTGGGTAATAACAGTAGCTTTATGTGATTGGGTATGAGGCATTTGAAACAAGGGCATTTACTTCTATCAAAAGTTACTGATTGTTACTTTAATATCAGCAAGAATGCACAGAGAAATAAAAGCGACATAAAAGCAGGAATAACCGTCACCCCCCCTCTGACAGAAAGCATTCTGTCTAGTTGAGGGAAGGCGTGAGAATGTGTAAATGTCGTTTACGTGGCACAGACAGAGCGTTATTTTACTACAATATGGGGAGCGGCGGGGCGGAACGGAATTGTCGGAGGGTTTTTATGCAGATTCATAGAAGACAAATGTGGAGCCGCTCCGGAAAGCAATTTCCCCCCAAACAACAACAACAGATACTCTCTCTCTCTCCCTCTCTCTCCTCTCTCTCTCACACACACACACACACACACACACACACACACCCACACTGATAGTTATGATTACATGCATGTCCTGCCAAAACAATCTTGTGAAATGACTGGAAGAGTCGGTGTGACTGTTTACGTTTCTGTTAACCAACTGCAGACCACAGCTCGCTCTACCTCTCTCGCTCTCTTAAGGTGTGTGTGTGTGTGTGCGTGCTGCAGGTATACAGGGTGTGTTAAAGCAGTGACTTTGTGCTTTGCGGTTTTGCTGCAAGATCATCGTATCACACACACACACACACACACACGCACACACACACACACACACACACACACACACACACACACGCACAGCTACCACATGTCCATCTAAATAAATTGCAGTGGGTTCTTGAGGGAAGACAGGTAAACTGGTCACATGACTTTTAAAAATAAGTCTGGCTTTGAAGATCAAACAGAAGTTGCACCCCTCACCTCATCACGTAGGGAGTGCTAGAGAGCACTGGGGACCCGTGGGAGAATGTCTTAGATGCTGCTGATGTATTTGTTGCCTGCAGTCTGTGAGGCTTGACTCCATTGTGCATTTCGTACGGTGGACTGCATCAAAGTCCTTCCAGGCAAGTCTGGCCGCTCGGCAGCCATCTTGGTATTGCCCCTGGACAGTTATTAGAAATGCAGTATGAATGGGGAGAGAGCCATAACTGCACTTTCAATGGTCAGCGGAACAACAGGCCCCACTATGAAAGCTAAGAACAGAGGATAACAACTCACCACCAGGGGAGTGTGCTATCATCTTCTGCTCAGGACGCCATTACTTTGCTATGTATGCTGCTTATTTGTCTTACATAGGACCTGTAAGGGGTGGTATGGCACTTCTGCTAAGGGAAATACTTGTAACCTTGAAGACATTTGGAGTTTTGCTTGATCCCTCCCTTAAACAAGAGCTCCGTACCAAGCAGTACGCCTGCCGACATCTTGGATGCGAGTACCGGTACTTGTAAACATGAAAAGTATGTATAACTTACCCTTCACTGACATGTGACTTGGGTCCAGTATGTGCGGCTACAAGCAGATGCTGTAGCTACGCTGGGGAAGGGGAGGTTCATAGACCACACTCCACAGCCAATCATAGCATTCCCACATGAATACAACATGACACGCCCAATGATACTGACTGAAACCGACAGTGAGAGCTATACGCTAGTTATAAACAATGAATTAAAACGTTTATTGACATATTTCTAAGAAAGAAAACAAACCTAGTATTGTTTAGACATAACATATTTTTGGAAGCTGTCATCCTCTTTTTTACAATATAACCCTATGGAGCGGACCATGTTTTTAAAAGTGCCATGGGTGCTGAATATATACGCTGCCAGCTCTGGGCTTCTTTTTCAGTTGAAAAGAGTTCAACTTCTCAGAAGA
>JAODTR010035677.1:0-2500 GCA_025399935.1 Amblyopsis rosae | reverse complement strand
GGAATTACTGAAGTTCCTTAAAAAATAAATGTGTTGCGTAGTTCTCCCTCTCTCTCTCCCTCTCTCTCTCTCCCTCTCTCCCTCTCTCTCTCTCCCTCTCTCTATCCCCCCTCCTCTCTATCTAAATTCCTCTAAAGGGCACAGGCTTTATGAATACTTGAGGTGGCGTTATCTCCTCTGACACCCACACAGGCTCAGATATTGGCCAGATTATAACACACATTTACATTTGTCAGCGTGCTCGCTCCCTTCGCTAGCATCTTGTCTGTCCTGCGTCCCCTGTCTTTCACACTGTCGTTGTGTGTGTGAATCCCAGCAGGAAATACTGCCTTGTGTGTGTGTGTGTGTGTGTGTGTGTGTGTGTGTGTGTGTCTGCGCATCTGTGTGTGTGCGTGCATGCGTGCATCTGTGTACGTGTGTGCGTGCGCCTGTGTGTGAGTGTGAGTGTCTGTGTGTGTTTGTGTGTGTACGCACCTGTGTGTGTGTGTGTACCAGCTGAGGCATCTGGTTCTTGGCATGAGAGTATGTGTGTGTGTGTGTGTGTGTGTGTGTGTGTGTGCGGGCGTGCGTGCGTGCGGTCAGCGTGCATGTGTGTGTGAGCCACTGTCAGGAGAGTGAACAGGTTGTGTGCTGGGCATTCAAAAGAAAAGAGGAAGAGCTTGCCTTCTTCTCTCTGTTAAACCAAGGGGGCAAAGTCTGACTAGGCTTGAAGCAGTTGTATTCTGTGGTGACGGGTGGTACTGCATGCTGGAAGAACTAGCTCACAATACACGCCCCATTCAAAAATGTGTTTACAGTTTTACAGCAAATGCTTTGCAAAAATTTTTTTTTTCCAGATGCCACACTTGGGTCATTCGCTGCTTCATAATATTATCTTGGTATATGTATGTATGTTTTGTCATGACATAGCAAACATGCAACATTGTCTTTGTGCCTGCTGATGTTTTGCACCTCTCGTGCGTTTACAACAGCCTCTGTTGTCTGACTGTCAAGCCTTGCTCGTCGAAGTCTCAATGGTTTTCTGTCCTATCACCACAATGGTGGCCTAGCTCCGCCCAACTATTGCACTCAATTTCATTTTTTGGCTAGATTATAGTCTGAAAATCCTTTTCGCATTAGTGTTCGTACAGCTGGGGGACCATCAGGGTGGGTTAGTGAGATGCCGTTGAAGTCTTGAAGCTTGTTTTAAAATAGTGGTAGATGAGGCGATCAAAACAGTTGTAGTTACGCTGACTGGTTCAGCGCTGTCCAATAGTTCTAAAATTAACCAGAGGTCTTCTCCAAAATAAGAGGAATTGACTGAAAACAATTCCCAATGGAACGTGGCCTGACCATATTCACAAAGTGAATGTAGTCTGGTTACACCAGGCTACCATAATGGTGGAACGAGCTTCCAGGATCAGTCAAGACTGGTGAAACATTACTCATCTTCCACAAGAGATTCACACACCTCTTCACAATCCACCTTGGTACCTCGACTAGTAACCTCTCCACCTCTTAGTGCACAATCTCAAGTGTTTTCTTTCAATGCCCTTTAATCTTCTCTTTACAATTTAAAATGAATTTAAAGTGAAGTAAATTTAAATAAAATAAAAATCCTTTCTGCTCTTACATATTGAGCATTTTAACATGTAGGACATTAGCTATGTTGTTGATTTAATTATATATTGACATAGTAGTCATGGTGAAGAGATGCTGTAACAATTCTAATAATATAATATAATATAATATATAATAATAATATAATATTATTTGCTTACAGTTGCTGGTGTATGACCTGCCCAACTACTGAAAATGTTTTACATGTAAGTCGCTTTGGATAAACGCATCTGTCAAATGCTGTAAATGTAAATCGATTATATTCTAGTGTAAATGCTGAATATTAAACAAAACATACTTCAACTTATAAAATTATAGTCCTCAATAAACACAAAACATCCAAATGTATTTAAGGTGGAGGAATGACAATGTCCTTATAGATAAATCTGTCTGCTCGGCAGCCATCTTGGTAATGCATCCAGGCAGTTATTTCGGGCCAACAAGTCCAGGCCCCTTTCTAAATGTGTCATGATTGGCTTAATAGGTTAACGCTTTAAACGATTTAAAGCAGATGATTGGCTTGTTGCGAGGAGGGGCTGGATATGTGCATCCAACCACAATCTTAGAAGTTACCTTCTAGTTACTAGCTAGTTACTAGGTACTAATAGTTACTAGTTTCCTGCTAGTTAGTGCTACTATTTCCTACTAGATATAGACATGCACCCAGACACTTGACGTACTAGAATACTCATACAGTCAGAATGACGTTTAGTTTACTATAAGTACCTTCTAGTGACTAGCTGCTAGTTAGTGCTACTATATAATACTCATACAGTCAGCATGATGGTTAGTTTACTATAAGTACCTTCTAGTGACTAGCTGCTAGTTAGTGCTACTATATAATACTCATAGAGTCAGCATGATGGTTAGTTTACTATAAGTACCTTCTAGTGACTAGCTG
>JAODTR010035666.1:5000-20796 GCA_025399935.1 Amblyopsis rosae | reverse complement strand
ACTACCCCCCCCCCCCCCCCCCCCAACCCCACCCTCCCTCCTTCAACACAGCAGTTCCCAAGAATAAGTGACATTGTGATTAAGCGTCTGGACGTAAAGGGCCTGCCTTGCTGAACAGAGTGGGTGGGAAAATGAGAAAAGAGAAGCAAAGCAGGACCTTGCAATAGGAAGTGTGTACAGTTGATGCTAAAACTATACAGCGCACAGACAGGAGCTAAGAAAACTATTTACTTTGTCCCGCATTAAGCCGCCCACTGACTTCAAAGCTGGCAGCCTCTTAACTATAAGAATACTCCCACGCGCGCGCTCGGAAATTGGAAGATGGTGTAGAGAGCAGCGCAAGCCACCGCTCTTAGCTGAGGGAGGGCTGTGCATTGTAGACAGACTTTCAAACCGACAAAAACTGCCGCTTTCAACCACAAGTGTACTTCCAGACACAAATGCAAGGAGTGCACCTTAAATACAGAAACAGTCCGAAGGCCAGAGCGCTAATTAATATTTTGAGTGCTAATGAGGAAATATGCTAATGCGTTGTGTTAGTGTGTGCGTACAGGTGAACATGGACACAGTTCAGCGAGTCGGTCAGGGCGCTGCCCTTAAAGCGTGCTGACAGCATTCTGGGCATGCATCTGCAAGGTCTGCACCTATTTGTGTGTGTGTGTGTGTTTCCTAATGTGTACTAACGCACTGGTCCACAATAATGCTCTTTAAGTTGTAATTGCATTCGTAGTGTTTCCTAGCAGCTCCTGGGTGATTTATGAGACTTGCCAACGCTTGGCTAACAAGGGCTATAAATCCTTCCCTATGTTCTCTCTCTTTACCTGGGGACGAACAGGCCAGGTTAAGGACAGTGTAAAGAGACGGTGAACTATTGCGTAGGTCCGGTTACTCTCCGTTAAACCAAGTGTATAATCTTAAATGAAAACAATAATCTTGCTTTTGGACATTTGAATATTTAACTTGAAGCTGCAAAGCCTTAGTCTCAGCCTAGATCACATAAGAAACTCTGTGCTGAATGTCTGAAACATATACCCTCGTACTGTAAGCCTGATGACTTTCCTGAAGTGAGGATGTCGATATTCATTGGCTGTTTGCATTGTAACTCAAGTGACAGTGTGTATCAGTAATACCTGATTCCTGACCACCTCAGAACACCTAGATTCTGGATGTATTAAATGAGGCCTTAAAACCCAACGTTTTAACAGAGCTTTTGGTTGATTTTCTGTACATCCTCTCATTTGTGTTTTTTGTGTTGTTTTTAAATCTTTGTTGTTTAATTCAATCACTTTTTTAGATAACATTTTATTTTAAGTGTGTTTCAAACTGATTGTATAATTATTAATTCTGGTGTGACGTAAGTGCAGTACTTTATTTACTAATTTCAGCTGTAACATTTATTTTAAGCAGTAACAGCATAGCCTACTTACCTAAAAGAACAATATATGTAAACAGCCAGAATCGTGTTTTTAAGTTTCTTAACAAATTCCTCTTCTAAATGTATTTCTGTCTTTGTCATTGAGTTACATTGTATTTTTACTGTATTTTTACTCTTCTTGTGTGTGCATGCTACCTGTGAGGACAGCACAATCGGAATGTAATTTTCACAGTGCATCACATGCACTCTTCATGACGTGAAGTCACCACCCTCTCTGGTGGACCCATCAGTACACCTACCCCAACGTGGGCACTCAGGCACCAGGCGGACACACCAGCGTGGTGTGAAACTGCTCACCAGCATTGAGATGGAGAGGCTTTCATGAAGGTGAGCAAATAACATCTTGACAGTGACGTCTAAGGCCTTTAGACGTAACTTCTTTGGAGACTGTCGGACTATTTTTTACATTATAACCCTATGGAGCGGACCGTGTTTTTAAAAAGCGCCATGGTCGCTGATCTGAAACGCTGCGCTTTTTTCAGCAGCTCTGGGCTTCTTTTTCAGTTGAGAAAAGTTCAACGAAAAAAACGTCATCCACTTGTTTGACAGTTGACCAATCACAAGCAGCATAGTGAGACCTGGCGTTTCCCATAACAACCGTAACAACAGATTCAGATGCTTTTTGTTTTTCAACATGAAAAATGCCCAGGCCAGCGCTTTTAATCCAAAAAATAAGTTACGTCTGAACACGGCTTAGAGTGACGTCTAAGAGGATGTCAGATGAGCAAAGATCAACTAGCGGCTTTATCTGACCCTAGCATGACCTCTGACCGCAACCGATGAAGGCCTTGTCTAGCACACACAGACTAAACAAAGTCATCTCCCATGGCAGTTCTCCAGGTGCCTTCTAGCAAACAACCCAATGTCACACACTGCTCTATATCAGACTGAAGACTGACGTCCAAACTGCCGTGCAAATCGAATATATGAGAAAAAAGCTTTGGATTTAGCTGGTGTGTCCCTAGTTTCACACAAAATCTTCACACATAGACATAGCATGATAGAGTCCACAGCTCTGAGGTCGATAACCGCCACAGATGTGGATTCGAAAATGGGATTTGGTAAAGGAGTTATAGCTTGTATCAAATGTAATAGCAGCCTGCTGTCCGTAACAATAAGGCCTGAACTCTGTGACCAGTGCCGATTTGATAAAACAAAGGAGTCTAGATAGAACACATACAACATATTCTTTGAATCTTTCTTCCTTAGATGGGAGATTATTTGTGGATTTAAGTTTAGACATGCATTCTTGTTTTACATCTATAAGGATTTCCAGCTACGCTAATCATTTATCTATACTATCTAACTTTTTTTTTCTGTTTTTCATGATTATATTTTTGAAGTATTATTAGCATTTTCAGAAGTGAGCAGGTACATATGTAATGTTATTTTCCCACAGATTGTAGCAGAACACGTTTTCATCAGTTTGAGCACATCAAGGAATGGTCACATAAAATGGTTGTAAGCTAAAGTAATTCACCTTTTATGGGTACAGAATGATTTCTGAGAACTCTAAAAGTGGAATCGACCAAATGAAAAACAAAATACAGAACAAGCCTACGGTACAAAACTAAATTCAAGACTAGTTTCAAGGGCACATTTACCCCTTTCTCTCCAGCTGAGCAGCATGGAAAAACAACAGGATTTTGCTTTTGACCTTTTTTTCTCATTTTCATTCCACAACATATTCCACGAGTGGAATGAGGAATTGCTGTTTCATAGATCATGGCTTTCTGGGGATCTAAAGGCAATTTAAAAGCGTCAGGATAATTTACCATCCCTGTCAGATATGGGGATGATGTTTAGAAGGTCCAAGTCTTTGACTATGTTTCCCCATTGTCCTCTGCTCACCTCTACAACCTTCCTCACTACAACTGAACCAGAACACCCCCATAACTCAGGGTACCTTCTCAGGGAGGTATAGATGCCGTACAGCACGTCAAGGTTAGCATAATAAGAATGTATCTCTCGTGCTACACTTATGCTTTACAGTTTCCTTCACCTTAACGGGAAAATGTTTTTGCTTATCCTCTCATTGGCCCGCCACTGACTGGACCACAGAGCCAAATCCTTCAAATAAATAGAATAAAAGCTATTTTGTCATATTGAAAAGCCAGAGGAGGAGACACTGAGGGGCTACACTGTGTTACAACCACACAGGAATTACAACCGCACTAAATGTAAATAAGGAGATTGGGCAATTCAAGCTAGCAGGGCAGGATATGTTTTCAAGACCGGAGCTAAGCTTATAAATCATCAACTTTTGTAAGAACCTACAACCTACATTTTTTTCTGCACCATTCTTTGTAACATCATAACACACCCTTACGATAACAGTGTCTGAAACTTGGCGCCGCTTTTCCTTATATGTAAGATATGGCCCAATGGGCACTTACCGGTCTCTTCGTCGATAGCGAATCTGCCTAGTCCGGTCCCATCACGAATCGAGTACTGGATTTCGCCATCTCGGCCCTCATCATCGTCCAGGGCGGTGACTTGGAGCACGGTGGTTCCAATCCGGGCGCTCTCCTTCACCGTCCCCGTCAAGGTGAAATGGGCGAAGTAGGGCGCGTACAGGTTCTCGTTGACGTCGACCACCTCCAGCTCCACAAAGGTGACAGAGAGAAGGGACACGGGCCTCCCTTTGTCCTTCGCCCTCACAGTGAGGTTGTAGGACTGCTGGGTCTCGTAGTCCATCTCCTTCATTAGCCGGATGGCTCCGCTGACCTTGTCCACCTCAAACCTGCCGTTGTAGTCATTGGCAAGAGAATACCGAACCTGCCCTCCCAAACCAAGATCTGGATCCTGGGTTTCTAACCAGGCCACAACGGTCCCTACTGGTAGATCCTCCAGGGCCCTGGCGTTGTAGACACTGGGGATAAACACTGGTGGACAGTCATTGACGTCCTCCAGCGTGACCTTCAGTGAGGTGACAGAGGACTTCTGGTTGCCTTTCCTTGCCTTGTCACGAGCCTCTATCTTAAGGTTGAAAACAGTGATGAACTCCCTGTCTAGCTGACCAGCGACATACACTATGCCGTTAGTTCTGTTGATGCCGAACTGTGTGGTGCTGGTCAATAGAGAGTAAACTATCTCCCCGTTAGGCCCAAAGTCTTTGTCAGTAGCCTCTATCTGTATGACATCAGTACCAATGGCAGTGTTCTCAGGAATGACCGCTTCGTAGCCACCCTCTTGTACAAACAGTGGTGAATTGTCATTGGCGTCCTCTATATAGATAGTAAGCAGACGCCAGGCATTTTTATGAGGTAGGCCAAGATCATAGATTGTTAGATTGAGAAGATAACGATCCCTCTTCTCTCGGTCCATGGGCAAGAAGACACTAATAAGGCCAGTCTCCATGTCGATGGTAAAACAACTATCCGTGTTTCCATCTGAAATGGAATACAGAATCTGACCATTGAAACCTGTATCGCCATCATAGGCGTTTACTTTAAAAACACTGGAGCCAACTCTAAGGTCCTCCCGCACCGCTATATCAGTTGGAAAGGCTTTGTCAAACTGAGGGGTTTGTCGATTAACAGAAAAAAGGTCAATGAAGCCTTCCTCAATTTTCGTTTTGGCACTAGATTTTGACTTCTTAAGTAATTTTTCTGCTAACTTCTGCGCAACCCTGGTCTCTTTGCAGTTAAAACTTTTGGGTGGAGACTTCCCATGTACTATGGATATATTGACAAACATTGGATCTGAAAAGTTCTCACCATCTGTGGCTGTTATTTTGAGGCTAAAAACACCATTCTTTGGAGTGGCAGTGGCCAGAGACTGACGCAGAGTAAGCACACCTGAATCTGGGTTGAGGTCAAAGAAGCCCCATTCGTTCCCTGAAAGTATCTTGTACTTTACAAGCTCCAACTCGTCTATATCAATGGCAGACATTGTGGTTATCACTTCATCTACTGGGAAATCCCTAGAGACTACGCCCTGGCATGCTATCTTCTCAAACAAGGGCTGGTTGTCATTCACATTCTCCAGGTGGACTGTAACATTGACTTCACTCTCTCGCCTGTAAGGTGAACCCCAGTCAGATGCCCTCACCACAAACACGTAGCTCTCTGGCAAGGACTCAAAGTCTAGCTCTTTAGTGGTGCTGATGATACCAGAAAACTGGTTGATTTTAAAAGGAAGGGGCTGGAGACTAGAAATGCTATAGGTTATGTATCCATTTTCGCCTCTGTCCCCATCTGCTGCAGAGACTGTTAGCACGCTGGTGCCAACTGGTACGCTCTCATTGACAAAAACCTTATAGGAGGACTGGGTAAATGTTGGGGTGTTGTCATTAGCATCTTCAATAGTCATGCGGACTTTCACACTAAGTTCGCTGTCTACCTCAAACACCTCAAGATTAAAGACATCCTGGGAAACCTGTGTAAACCAGTGTTTGGTGGAGATTACACCTGTGAAGGCGTTCATCTGGAAAAATGTAGAATCTGCGGGAGTCAAAATATATTCTGCGTCATCGGGCTCTGGTTTGATTTTAATAGCTGCTACAATCGTGCCTGGGGGTGAAATCTCATTTAGGCTAATTTCATATGACTCGTGCTCAAACGTAACTGAAACTACCTGTGGCTTTTTGACCATAAGGTGAACAACTCTGACTGCAGAGAACATCTCTGGCATACCCCTGTCTTTAGCTTGGAGAGTAAGGTTAAAGCCATATGGGTTTCCCTCCCAGTCTATCACTTCAGATGCTTTTATAGCAAATTCATCTCCCTCAGATCTTTCCAAGAAGAACTGGTCCGAGGGGTCGCCCGCTACAATGGTCACTGAGTCAATTTCACCATTTAGACCTTCGTCTAGGTCCTCCACAGTGAGTACAGCATACACAGGGTCTTTATCCAGCAGCGAGGGCATGTGCGTGACTACACTCATGACAGGCAGATGTTCGTTTAAACGCTCGACGTGCACGAATAGCTTGGCTGTGCTGATGACTCCATTATTGCCATAGAGCTTCATTCCACGGTCCACTGCCTGTATTTCCAGATCGTAGCGGCTCTGTTCGTCAACATTAAGCTTCCCGCTAAGGGAAACCACTCCACTGGTTGGATGCACCGCAAACAGCTCCATTTTCTCCTTAAAGAAGTAGTAAAACTCCCCATTGGAGCCTATGTCGGCATCTGTGGCGGTAACTTGTGCTATGCTAGTCCTGAGAGGGGTGCTCTCTGCAATGGTGACGGAGTATGTGGTCGGTGAGAACAAGGGTCGGAGGTCATTCATATCCAAGACCTGGATGCTGACTTTGGTCCATGTCTCCAGCAGGGCCTCACCCTTGACGGTGGCTTTTACGGTTAAAACGTAGTTATCCTGAATCTCCCGGTTCAAAATGGCTGAATTCCCGCCTTTAGTCCGTATGCGCAGGAAGCAAAAGTCACCCAGCACATACTCCTCTGCCTTGAAGAAGCCCTCGTCGTCGCCCGAGGTTATCCTGTAGCGGATCTCCCAGGAGCGCAGGGACAGGTGGACGCCCATTTTTACCTTGCAGTTGGCGTAGGTGCGCGCGGCTGAGTTCTCATAGACGGTGGCGTGGTACACGGCCCGTGTGAAGCCGAAGCGGGGACCATCCTGGCTCGGCCCCAGAGGGTCCTGGCAGTGGCAGGCAGGCGGCTGGTAGAGCAACAGCGGCAGCAGAAGAGCCAGATGGAGGAGAGGGGCCTGCATGCCTTCCCACTGGCCCATATTCACATCCATCCCATAATTACTCTTCCATCCTGCAAACAAGGCATAAGAAGGGTGGGAAGAGGGGGAGGGAAAGAGAGACGTTAAACACATGATTGGTGCAACACGGATTGGAGCAGGAGAGATTTACAGTAACAAAAAAGCAAGCCACGTATCCACACCATGACCTTTCACCTCACTGGCCTGACAGGCTACTGGCTAGCTACTGGCTCTCAGAGATTGATTGGACTAGAAAGGAGGGGGATTGACGGTTTGCACAGTGAACTGGCAACCGACAGGAGCAGTGACATCATCCCACATGTGGCCACTATGGACATTGACACTCAATTGCAACGTTCAGAAAAACCAAAAGGTGGTTTAGGAAGGAACAAAATAATTGCATGGCTAGCGGGAAGAGTGTAACATCACCAGAACACACACCAAAGCAAACACACAACTACCGTCTCGGAGGACCGAATGACAGGGCTGCCTTAGAATGACCCTATCATAACCCTTTTCCTGAAATACAAGCACAATTGCGCGTCTTGAAAGCAGTATCTTAAGAGGAAAACCAGATATGGTTTGCAAGCGCAGGGCCAAATTGCTGTTGTGTTCAGATTTTGTTCTCCCTCTCAGAAGAAAAAGAAATGCTATTCTAAAGTAAGCAGCCACAAATATGTGCCAAAATGGGCGCTGGGAGAAACCATGATCCGGTAAATGCCATGTTGTGGCGATAGGAGCGCCACGGCGGTCTTGCTCTCTGATGAGTCGGCACTTTCCACTACTCTGGATGGATAGTGTGAGAGCGAACGAGAAAATAGACCATGTCCGAGGGCGCTGCTAATAACACAGTGGTGAAACAGGACCTTCCCCACACACACACACATTTTGGAAACACCCCCCATCTCCCATACACAGAAGTCCAATTTCTGCCCTATGAGGGGGGAAGAGGAAGGGGGGTAAAGAAAACATTCAACTGTGGTCAAACCACCTCAGCTGAAACAATGCAAACCGCCATCTAGGCCTACATTTAAATACCCTTCATCAGCCATTCAGGGAACAAAGCATGGAATCGACCAAACTAGGAAGCCAAAAACAACTAGATTAACTATTTTGGTCTGACCTTAAACTGTCATCGCCGTTGTCAAGTTCTCACTTCAGGGGAAAGAGAAACTTTGAGATGTAAACAAAACGACTCTTTCCTCTGGTGGCTCGACTCAGTCCCAAGTCAGCACTTTATTAGGTCAGCAATTCTATTCTTTCAAAACCACGGAGGATGAAGAGAAGCCCATAGCAGAAAGTCACGGTTGGACGGACAATTCATGAAGAGAGGGGGGGGGGGGGAGATGGGGGTTGATACCAAGACTGGGAAAAGACTTCTACGATCCCCACAAAGTCACAGTTTCACATGCAAGCTATCTATGCCTGAATGCTGCTATATGATAGAAAGTATATTAGATGGACCAATAAACAGGAAAGGACCAAAACGAAATAAAGTCAACATAACAGCAGACTACTGTAAACAGAATACAATATACTGGAAACAGAAGAGAATGGACCAGGTGACAAAATGCCTTATGTTCCGCTATTGAGAGAGCAAAGTAGGAGAACCAGCTCCGTAGTGATTGTGTATGTTATGCTATACAGTATAACAAGGACTTTAGTGCCAATACAGAGTACTCCCTAACCCCATGGTGACAGACTCTTTTAACTAGATGTAATGCTTCAGGCACCATTATAGGGTCTATAAACACTGTACAATTCCAAACACAGGCATTTCCCCCTAAAACGGAAAGCTTTGTAAAGATATCTAGGGGTAACCTAACGTAAATTAGTCTACATTTTGCTGTGGGGTGCACAAGCAGTAGGTTTATGTTCATTCATATTTAATGCCCTTCTAGGAAGCGCCTGTAGCGTAATAATCGATATTAGTGCATATAATTATGCCAGAAGGCCCAGTATGTGTTTCTGGAAATCCTCATTACGCTACACAGCAGCAGCCATGCCTACTAGGACATGCCGAACTGCCAAAACCTGCAGTTCATCGAATGGCCACTGTCTGCAAAAGGGAGTCAATCCCCATAGACTCCAATGTTCTTCAGGAGTCTTTCTCCTGGTAAAATAAAGGTTTAATAAAATAATGTTAAAATGTCTGACATTAAAGCAAAAATTCATATGTTTACAGCCTAGTTGAACAATCGTTTTTTTGTCTCCTTATTTATGACAACTGTACGGGGGGTAAAAAAAAAATACTTCATCAGATAAAAATACATTATCCATACATTTATTCCATTATAATGAATAGGGGGGGGGGGGGGGCGTTACAGGCGGAGTGGGGTACTGCAAAGATGGCGACGGCCAGAGCCAGCACAAAGGCGGTGCGGGTAAAACCAAGGTTTGCCGCTTATCTGGAAATGCCATTGTGGTTTTGAACCAGCATTACAGAGATGTGTTTTAAACTTAAACAGTGATCTGTGAAACATATGTCTTATTGGATGCTACAATAAATTCAAGGAAATTAGTTAGCTGTACATGGTGCTTTTGGAAGGGTCCAAATAGCCTTAAAATGACCGCTTTTAAACTAAGCACATTTTCCTCCTGTCCCGACAGTCGCTTTTTATGGCACATTCTGCATATTGTCAAACTGGAATCCCAACCGCGAAAGTGAAAGTGCTTTGATGCTTTTGAAGACAGTGATATTTAGAGCCCCTGTAACTGTGTACAGAGCACATGAATATTCCCTTTAGCTCTACGTTTGTGACTGCAGAGATGACCACACAAGAGCACTTTCCCAGAGACGAAGCCAGATATCAGAAAGCTCTTCACATCTCTAAATTGTGTGTCTGCGTGAATGCGCCAGCAAATGTTCCAGCCTAAATATTTCTTAAGAGCAAGTGTGTGAGCGAGTGTGTATGTCAGCCTAAAGAGAAAAAGAACATTTTAGAGTCGTTTAATAGTGCTTGCTGTTCCTAATACATCTGTGGTCCTAGACTAGATTCTGGATAGTAATATATATATGTTTTAATTTGCATTAAAGGCAGAGTTTGTCATGCTCGAGTATATTTGCTAACTTTGAGCTCAAATCAAAACAATCGCCCTCAGAAGCTCCGCCCCCACAAAATTCACACGCATTGAAAAGCAGTTGTTATTGTGAGCGGTATTCACCACGTTGTTGATATTCCTGTTTACGGAGCCAGGGCTGTGTAGGAGGACTGGATTATTTATTTTCAGCACGCACAGAGAACGTTAAACTAGCGAAATGCGAGTAGCGATTTGGTGAATTTTACAAAAGGTGTATTAGCTTACAATTACCTTAAAATAGCTGACTATACCTTTAAATGTCCTATGAATTAAAGTCCACCATATACTACACTACTATACCACATATAGTATGCATGCCTTGCAGCACACATTACACAACATGCAAAGTGCTTAGGTATTGTTTTACTCAAGGATAAAAGCTTTGTTGAGTTTTGCAGGTACACACTGCTAGCAGTTATTGCTAGTAACATGAGTTTTATGTACATAAAGGGAAATTTTTTAATAGTTTTCGAATGTGTTATGTTAACAGTGGCGTGCCAAGTCCCATGGGAATTTTATTAAATCATGTTGCGAAAAACCACTTCATAACAACCTGTATTCAACACACTTATCTGACGAATCTGTCAGTTTATCCCTAATGGGTAAAGCATATGGCAGCTTCCTAGCTCTAATACACTTTCTGGCAGTCGAACAGTGTGTAGTCAATCCTCAAAACAAGATGTTTGGCTTTTTATGCAGCCAACCACAGACGTGTGTAGAGACAGATACAGGCTGAAGATGAGTTGAGAAAGTCAGAAGTCCTACACAGTTTGTGTCCCTAAGTGCTACCCTGCTTCTATCAGAGGAAACCATGCATGCACGGGTCTATCCGCATTAACTATGTGACACCAGCAAACGCGCACGAACACACGCACGCACGCACGCACAGACCACAAGGGATGAGGATGTTGAGAAACACTATCATTCTCCGACAAGAAGCCCCACTTACTGTCAGTGGTAAACAACCCTCTCATTAGCTACTCATTACGACCTAATTTGCCTTGATTTGTCTGTTGTAAACAGCAGTCGCCAGGCTTCCCCTCCCTGGGGATACACCCCTGGCCAGAGAGTTGTTTGGTGCGGGGGGGGGGGGGGTGAAGATGTGCTAAAACACCCAGTGGTCATACATGTTATTGGGTTGGCCCGGCTCTCTCTCAAAGCCTCGTCGCCAAAACAGCTAAAAAAACACAACGAATTTATGATTTTAAAAATTATTAATATTATAATTTTTTTTTTTTTGCTGTGCTGTGATCTGAGGTAAAAGGTAAAGTAAAGGTGCTTTAATTGTCACATACACAAACATGTAGCGAAATTCCTCCTCTGCATTTTACACATCCCTTAAGGGAGCAGTGGGCAGCCGCTGTGCAGCGCCCGGGGACCAACTCCAGATTTAAACCAGCGTCACTGAGTCACATGGCGCTGACTGGACAGAGTGAGCCTGACCTGCTGCGTACTGACAAAGTAGTGTGCCATGCAGAGGAGGCATTGTGCGTAATGTTAAGACACGTCATGTCACATTGCATATATGAGTTCCTGAGAACCACAGTGCTTAAATGTGCTGAAACTGTTTAACCTGATGCACCAGGTGAAGAAGTTGTTCATTGAGAAACTGTCTGCAAAGGGCAGGAAAAAGAAAAATGTCTGCATAAAAAACTTGGCATATGAGCGGATGAGCCATCTGTCTATTAATAATTGATGTGTCTCTATAAATACAGTGTGTTATTATGAATATTGTAATTGCTATGGTGGCAGCTAAACCACCCCCGTAGCTGCCCCTGGTTCAACCGCAATCGCGTTACGTACCAGCTGCCTCGCAAGTCAATGCATTTAAAGTTTATAAATATTTGGAATCCCTGTTCAGTTAATTAAATTTACAAATGGCCTAGTTAGCCGCATAGGCTAACCAAAGAATGCCCAAGATGCAATTACACCGCTGTATATTTAAATACTTCAGAAATGTGTTTGCTTGTATATTAATGTTTAAAATACCATATAGGATCAATGCAAACCGAATTAAGCAATAGCATATTTATTTTAATGTTCTTTCCTTCATAAAAATCATCATATGACTCTCTCCTCTGTGTCTCGCAAGTCCCCGGGGAGTCCCGACCCCTACTTTGAGAACCGCTGATAGCCTTCATGTATCTGCGTTTTTCCATGTATTGTCCTCTCATGACAAAATCTCTAAATGGTTTTTTTTTTCTGGAAATGTAATATATGATGAAAAGTTTGATTGTACAATTAGACAGATAATGATTGTTAATGTAAGTATTGTAATCACTGTCGGTAAAGTGCCGTGATAGATGTATAGTTTAAAGCCTGGTGCTGTTATATAAAACATCAGAACTCATAACTTGGTCGGAACTGTTGCATAACAACAACCTAAAACATTGCAACCTTAACAACAAACACTGTGATCATTAAAACATGGCAAGCCATCCCACACATGCTCATGTGGAAAAGTAATATTAAGATAGTCTAACTAAGTTCATCCTACATGGAGGCGTCGCAAAGCGCGAGGCTGAAAATAGAGATGTACGAAGATACACTTGCAAGGCTTGAGCGTAAACACATACGCTTTATGTTGTTTCCTGAACAATTAAAGACACTTCAAAAGTGCATGTACACAAACATTGTTGGAACTTGAAAGCCAGGGCAAGGAAAGCCAGGAACATCACTGGCTAAAGCTCTGCCAAACGTCTGTTTGAATACGTTGGGATTGTTCTGTCTTTCTGTGATAATTACAACCTTCTCTGTCTGGAACAACCTTCTCTTTCTCGCCCTACAGACTGAGAGAGAGAGAGAGAGAGAGAGAGAGAGAGAGAGAGAGAGCGAGAGAGAGAGAGAACAATGGAAACATTGCCCGTGCAAGGTAAAGCACAACACAGACAAAGAACGGAGGAGACAAACAGATGGAGTAAAAGAAAGAGATGTTGCGCGAAAGCAAAAAAAAACGTGATGGAGGCGTAAAAGGCCGATGTCTATTGTTTGCCTGTATTGTCAGAGCTAAAGGCTAGTTGACACCTGCTTATCTTGGGTGTGCAGCACGACCACACTGCCACACTGACACCTGACAACACCTGTACATGGACCAATCGCTCAGCAACAAACAACCCTGTCTCCGTAAAACTAAATTACCCAAAATTCATCATGTCCCTGTATGCAAACAGTCCCTACGGAATGCATTGTACTACCGTATATAATGCGATGGCTTCACTACAAGCTAAAATACCCATTTAAAAATGTCTTAATATTGTTACAATGGACGCTTGTTGGTTTTTACTGTTTGTTGTTGGACTGAAATGTTCCTGTAAAATAATTGCATATCAAGAGACAAAGAAAATGATCCCATTCCCAAATAAATGTATTTCAAAATCACGTCTGGTCGCCGTTTTCAATCAAAACAAGCGTATTTTGACACACGATGTCACAAGATGCCACAACGTCTTTATTTGAATCAATATAAACGCTGTCAGCCAGGTTGTGTGTACACAACAGAGGTAGTATTTGTGTATGTTTGATTACAGAGAGACTAAAGCAGAGTCTGGCATACACCCATACTGCTGACTAATCCTTCAAGCTAATATTATCTGGCCCCTGGGCCCGTTGAGAAACTAAATACAGCCTTGCAGTGTATAGGTGGATGTGTGTGTGCGCGCGTGTGTGTGTGTAATAAGTAAAGAAGTTTGGCAGAGAGGGAAAAATCTCGCAAAAACAGTCACTTGATACCCCGTACACTATAGTGAGTTACTGAGTTACTGTCGCATGAGTGCATCGCACGCACGCACGCACACACACACACATGCGCGCACACACACACACAGTGATCAGCGTCTGGGGTTCACCTGTGTTCTCCATCAGAGTCTAGATAGAAAAGAAAAGCAGCTGAAACGGTTGTTACGGTTGTTATGGGAAACGCCAGGTTTCACTACGGCGCTTGTGATTGGTCAACTGTTAGAAAAGCGGGTGACGTTTTCTTCTGAGAAGTTGAACTTTTCTCAACTGAAAACTGAATAAAAGCGCCCGTGGCAGCATCTGAATTCAGCGCCCATGGCGCTTTTAAAAGCATGGTCCGCTCCATAGGGTTATAATGTAAACAAGAGGCCGACAGCTTCCAAATATAAGTTACGTCTGAACGCGGCCTTAGCCTGCACATACTTTTTAGCTGAGCACCTTGAAGAAATTCTTATTAAAAGGCAGGGTCATTTATTCTCGAGAACGCTTGTTAACTATGAGCTCAAATCGAAACAATATCTCTCCGCAGCACCGCCTCACACATCGAAACACATTGTGAAGCAAAGCGTATACGGCTTTTGATGTGACCGGTGCTCGCCACTTTAAGTTCCTATTTACGGAGGCAGGGCTGTGTTGAAGTAATGGATTATTTCCTCAGCACGTACAGATAATGGTAAGCTAGCAAAAAGCGAGGAGATATTTTGTGAATTTGACAAATATTAAATTATCTTAGAATTAGCTTACAGTCACTGACTATAATTTAAAGTTGTTCACTGTCTCTGGGGCACACCTGGCTCACACGGTATGTTAATATTTACCTTTTAACAACAGTGATGTCTGCTTTGCCAGACCGATTTCAAGATGGCTGCTGAACTAGCTTCACTGAACTGCCACTGTACAAGGGAAGGCTTTCCTGATTGTCTGTCATGCTACAAGACTTTTTACAAGCGCTACAGCCAGCCTCCAAAATATTAAACATTTACTGTGAGA
Organism: Amblyopsis rosae; assembly: GCA_025399935.1. NCBI lineage: Eukaryota > Metazoa > Chordata > Actinopteri > Percopsiformes > Amblyopsidae > Amblyopsis > Amblyopsis rosae. Next base: position 5,885 of record JAODTR010035666.1, on the reverse strand, counting down.
ACACTGGAGATCCTTGAAGCGTTTTTAAGCAGCTATAGTAATTAGTTTATAGTTATTGTTTAGCTTGAAACTAAATAAATACTTTTCCTGTTTGCTGTAACCACAAAAACTGCCCCCAACTGTTTATCATGCATGCATGAGTTAGCATACATTAGAATAATGGCTAACAATAGTTAGCGTCACATCGTGAGAGCTTTACATTCACATATAGAGCCAAGTAAACTCTTATTATTCGAATATCCAGAGCGGTGTGACAAATTAATGCAACTCCTAAGAATATGAGAAGAGTTGAAGAGACATAGCTATAAAATAACCGACCCTATCAAGGATATAGAGAGCTAAGTCAACTCTAAGAATATGAGAAGAGTTTAAGAGGCATAGCTATAAAATAACCGACCCTATCAAGGATATAGAGAGTTAAGTCAACTCTAAGAATATGAGAAGAGTTGAAGAGGCATAGCTATAAAATAACCGACCCTATCAAGGATATAGAGAGCTAAGTCAACTCTAAGAATATAAGAAGAGTTTAAGAGTTTAGCTATAAAATACCCAACCCTAACAAGGGTATAGGGTCGGGTAGAAAAGGTTCATTGTGTGTGTTTGTGTGTGTGTGTGTGTGTGTGTGTGTGGATCTAGTTCTCACAGTTGTTGCTGAAAAGAACACAGTTGGGGGAAATGTGAGCTGCCCCCCATTCAGACCAACACTATTGATTGAGGCCTATCCTGCTATGGGGGGTTGGAACTGCTTTCTACAGTGGGGATCAGGCACAGACATGCAGGAGAAGAAAATAATTGAGTGTGTGTCCAAATAATATTGATAGAGCTATAAGCTATTAAGCAGCCCTCGAAGCGGGCCAGGAGGTTAGTGGGTCAATTAATCAATAG
>JAODTR010035646.1:0-20797 GCA_025399935.1 Amblyopsis rosae | reverse complement strand
TGTGATTGTTGATTAGATAATTGCATTAATGAGAAATTGAACAGGTGTTCCTAATAATCCTTTAGGTGAGTGTATATCTCTATAATGACTACACAAAATGAATTTTATGGCTCCAATATCCACACCATCATATGAATGTAGTATGACTTGCAGTTCTGCACATATCAGTTAATTCAGGCCGCAGCATTCTCTCACTGAAAAAAAACATCACATTGCCCATAAAACACAGGTAGGTTTCTAATAAAAGCCTGTTGAATATGAGTCTGTTTGCAGAGGTACAGGTATTACTCTGTCTCTCATCGTAAAGGGAGGTCCACAGACAGAACAGAATCTGAGCTGGTGCCGCTTTCACCCAAAGTCAGCTGAGGATTTCACTGCAAATTGATGTGGTCCTTTTTACAATGTCCCTGTCTGAGAACTGACAGAGCGCCAATAAATCAGAGAATCTGCAGTAAATCCCTCTGGAATCATAAATCCACAGCATCCAAACGCCTGTGTCCACACGCCTTTTTCTCTCCATCTCTGTCGGCATCATAATATGTACTACTACTTAATATGTGTTGTTCTTTCCCACTTACTTCACCTCTACTTAACATTTGTTATTCGTTCCCACTCTCTCTGCCTGTACGTAATATGTGTTGTTCCTAAACTCCATCCATCACTTCCACTCTTTACTCTTTTTCAAATCCTCCACAAGTACAGTGCCAATTGTCCTATTGCATCAAGTCCCACTTCCCTCTCTCCCTGCACCAGCAGCAGTTCCTCTCAGTTATCAACTGACACAGAAAATAAAGACGCTAACAGCGATAGTAAAACTCTCACTGTGCTAGCTTAACTGGTTGCTATAATCAAATAGCCCACTTGATGGACAAATGAATGCATATCACCGAAAAACGTCCATTACAATGAAATGCACAAATAGAGGGACCTTTCCCTTACACGAGGGCTCTATGTGTGTCTGCCTAGAAGGCAGTGTAAATCTTTAGTTTCCTTCTTTCTCAAGGCAAATTGCCCCTTTGGGGCACAGCTGGCTCCCTCAACTACATATTTCCCTTTATGGAGCCAACCGGTGCCTGTTGAAGAATCGCTTCGGGATACTTTGAGCACCTGTAGTTCTTTGCAAAGCATGCATTGTAGTCAGTGTTTACCAGAATCTCCTGCTGCTCTGCCAACTGCCAAGTATATGTATTACCATTTTTAGAAAAAGGCACATTTCCCTATGATACACAAAAAGAGGGCACAATCCCTTAAATTGTAATAGTGTCAATGTAATCTGATGCCGTATTCACAGGTGTAATAAAGGTTTCCCCCATCCAAACAGATGTTGTATTTGTTGTAGTGCTTATGGTGACCAGCAGGTGGCTGGTCACCACATACACACACACACACACACACACACACACCCCAAATAAGAAAAAAACCCTGTCCCTCCTCTGCTTCTGTGGTCCTATCCCAGATGAGAGGGGTTACCCCACTAACTCAGCCCAGTCTACAGAAGGGTAACACATGTTGGAGGATAGTGGGAGGGAATAGCAAGAGCCCACAGCTTCAGTGCTGTGGATTACTTCTCCCCCATGAGGACCTGTATTTGTCTCTGCTGAGTTTTGTAAGAACTCAAAACGCTGTCATGGATTCTTCAACAGTAAGCTTTAGTCTTCTTCTGGGCATTTTTGTTTACCTCAGCCTAGATTTCCCAAGCTGGGTTCAGGCTGCCATGGACTCGTGCTTCGACCAAGAGGGCACCCCCAGCCGCTGCATGCCTAAGTTTGAGAATGCAGCCTTCAACCGCACAGTCCTGGCCTCCAACGTGTGTGGCTCCCCGCCCGAGGACTACTGCATGCAGACGGGCTCCACCAGGCTGTGCCACCGGTGCGACATGGCAGAGCCCAGCCTGAGCCACAGTGGCACCCACCTGACGGACTTCCACTCGGACGAGGAGCCCACATGGTGGCAGAGTCAGTCCATGTACTATGGCATTCAGCATCCCAACTCGGTTAACCTCACCCTTCACCTGGGTAAGACCAAAGTGCTCACCCACACTGAACCTACAAGGACACCTGTGGACCAGTGATGTTAACTTAAAGGTGCTCTATACAAGTTTAAAATGTTAAAGACTAGAAACTAAACAGTTTTGTTTAGCTGTAAACTAAATAATAGGATTGAACTGTCATGAGACACATGCTGATGTTAATATTGTAAAAATTCCCATTTTTATAAAAAACGTTTAATAATGGGTTGAAAATGGCTCTATGTCTGTTTAAAATAGCGGCGGTCCTTGCTGCTTTTTGAATGTACATTTGGTCTGCTCGTGCGTCATTAAAATCAATTGATGTTAATGCGGGCCTCCTTTCAGCCCCACTCAGTTGCTTGAATATGTTTTAGCATTTGTTGTGCAATGGGTGGATTCAGGCTTATAGCTGTGGTGAAGTTACACTTAATAACTATAACAGCAATCAACTGAATGTACCATGCAGTACATAGTAGTGAGTAGTGACTATAGAGCCCTGAGCAGCCGAGAATTAAATCATTCTCCCCGAGTGTGTTAAGAAGCTCCTGTTCTTTGTTATCATATCTGGGCTGGCCGCTGTGTGTGTGTGTGTGTGTGTGGCCCACAAAGCATTGGTTTTGGTTGTAGTTGCTGGTGCGTTTAGTGTGACATCTAGTGGTAAAAAGTCATATAGAATCACTTTTAATTTCTATGTTTATCTTACGGCTCTGGCACAGAATGCGGGTGCCTTTTTGTGAGGTGTCTTGCTAATATCATGTTGTAGATATTTTGCAAGCTGAGTGTTAGCATTCCTCACATCCATAGAGTACCGTTACTTTCTTCTAGTCTGCCAGACTGAGAGCTTGATGCATAATCTTGTGAAGTGCCAATCAAACGAAGAGGGAATCTTCAGTGAAGAAAAGCAGCATCCTTTGAACCACACAGTTCCGTTCTTCTGTAATGGCGCTAAGCTTTATTAAAAAAACCAAAAAAAAAAAACCGCTTTGCCCAAGACGTGGCCGAAAGTCTTGCTGCTGTAATTGGAAGCACACAGCCCAAAGGGCATGTCTGGGACTATGATATTTGTGGGAATAAAAGTGGCTATGAGAAATATTTCTGCATAGACGTAGTTTTATCTGACATGTTTACCAGATGCCTAGTTTTCAAAGTAGCTAACAATACACTGTAAAATGGGATTTAATTAAATTATAAATGTAGTCTAATTTCATAATTCCCTCATAACAGACAGTTAGGCTATAGCTGATGAAAGGGGCAAATATTAATAAAATGTGTGGAGGAGTCAGCAAAGGATACATCCTTATCCCATAACTATTAAAAGCAGACGTATGTCAAATACCTCAACTGCCAATCACCCTGAACTCAAATTGTGACTGAATGAATTTTAAATAATTTGTACCAACCATTTCTCACCTCATGCCAGCAGTTGCTTCCTAAAGATTACCATTTATATTCCAATTCCTTATTTTGTGTGTGTGTGTATGTCACAGCCAGCCATCTATCATAGAGGACAGCTTCTGTGTAATGCTGTGAATTCTCTTCAAAAACTCCCAGAGTGCCAACTCTGCTCATCTGTAGGTGTAACCTGACACCATGGCACCATGACAGAGTTCAGCTTCAAAGGAGCAAAGAGTGGAGAGAGGGGAAGAGGTGGCGATGAGAAGGGGTGAGGGGGTGGGGACGTTCACAGAAGTTAAAAATGTCAGCATTTGCGACCCTATAGAGTTGTAGTTAACGTCACATGATCTTGGAGCAGGAAGCGCCTCTATCAGCTGCACCATATTGGTTTCTGCCAGGAGAGGAGGACAAGGTTGTTCTCGGGGGCTATGCACTAATTCTGTAATTTCAGCCTATTTCTGTCTCTGGGGGGTGGGGGACAATTATGATGCTGCATACTATGAGTGTGATGTCTCACATCGTCTCTGGAGATTGTTATTATTAAATCTTCCCCGGCACCGCCAAGACTGTCACCCCAACCAGACAAAACAGGCTTTTGGCCTCACCAGCTATAGCTGAGATTCACATCTCTGAAGCCTCTGGTCGGGACTAAGGCTGGAAGAAGAGGATGTTTATGTGTCATGTAACACACACTTGTATGTAAGTGATAGCCCTCCCCTCCCCTTCTGTCTACTTGGCATCTCTTTGGTCCATATAAAAAAACTAAAAAACTCACGAGCCATCTGGGGTCCTGCGGGGGGTTGTCTTTGACATGCCTGTTTTCTCTTTGCCTCTCCAAACAGACCTGGGGTGGAGGTTGGGGGACATGGGGGGAGGGGGCTGATAAACACAGTGGTGGGATGCAGGGACACACACAGCAGCCAGGGTCCGTGCAGGGGAGGAAGGAGGCAGGGAGTAAACAAAACAGAACGTCGAAGAATGAAAATAAAAGAGGACCGCTGGTCACATTGCTGGTATGGAATTGGGGTCAGACTTTTCCCATAAAGTCTGCGAGAGAGGCGTTTGTGTGCGCGCACACACACACACACTGTCTGCAGCTGGTTCTCATTCAGTGCTGAGAGAACAAAGCAACATCCTGCCTCAGATGTTAAAACGTCGATGAGACTCAAACCACAGTTGGCATGTCTTTGCTCTGGCGTTCCTCTTGAGAGACCGCCCGCTTACAGATGTAATAAGTGTGTTTATGTTGCCACCTACACTAAATGTTTATGTGTTTGTATTATGGAACTTATTAACACAACTACTCAACTTTGATTTTCACCTAATTTTTGAATGGCAAATTAGTAACTTGTATTGTTCCATATAATGCACAAGTGGGAGGAGGAAATTTTTCACAATGTTAATTCCCATCTCTGCACAGCTGTTGTTTACAAAAAAATAAGGTGGATAGCAATTAACTTTTATTTGCTATGAACAGGAAGTGCAAACTTTAGCCTCCCGTAAACACGGTTGTAAATATTGAGTCTATCACTGTAGTCTAGTTTACCTGTAGTCTATGATGAAGATGGTTTATTCCAGAAGGCAGCTCTAGACCTCCATAAACAGCACTACAAAAAACCTACAACACATATTTCTTTGAAACCTTTATTTTTTTTCACTTACAGTAAAAACATATTGTATAAATATTAAATGGCCTGTTACAATATTTTCTTATTCTTACCAACATATTGTTGGTAGGCTACATAAATGCATGCATAATACTGAAAGGGAACAGTTACATTATGGGTCATTAAACACTACACAGGAAAACATACAGTAATATGTTTAGCAATTAGTCTGAATTTCATCACAGGAGACATCTTATAGCAATTGTTTTGTCCTCTTGCACTGCCTTCTATGTGTTCTGTCTGTATTTCTGAGTGCCAGCAGGACTCAGACCACCTCATGCAGTGAGTAAATGAAAGCTAAATGATCTCAGGGCTGCTGAAGGAAAGACACTATTGCCAATCTGGAAAGATACAAAAAGAGAAGTAGTTTTGAGTAGAGCATTAGATGCCATTATTGCAGTATGACGTCCCTCTACAGTATGGCCAAGACCCCATAATGGTGTAAAGTGTGAGCCTGCTAAAGGTATTTCTGTCAGGCTGGATTTTTCACTTGGAGTTGCTTTGTTGCAACAAGCAGTGAGTTAATTTGTAGTTTTGATAAATGGCTCCCCCCACCCCAGTTCGGTTCCCAGGAATCTACAAGATCATTATCTAAATCGTCCACAGTTGGTCGTCGAACATGGCCTGACAGGGCCCAATCAAGGAGAATCAAGGAATCGGTGCATGGGTTGGTATTCTTTCTGACTGGCGTCTGCTTGTGGCACAGGGATAAATCACTACACTCTGAATCAATCTGGCAGCTACAGTGTGGTCATACTGTGCAACATGTAGAGAACATGTTACCTTTTTCACTTTTAATTGAAGCAACAATACATTTGTCAAGTCTTCAAATAAGACTTAGCCTCGCTCAAAGTGTGAGAAACAATTCAGAGTGCAATGCCAATAGAGTACAATTTACCAAATACAAGACAAGCTACCAATCGGCTATACAACAAATCCCCCCACAGTTTTCCTGTTACTACTCGAGACTAAAAGAACACTGATTACCGAGTGTTAGAAAAGGTACTGAGATTACCTTCACTTTCTTGAGCCTGTTTGTTCAGTGTTTTCTTTCTGCAGTGATGTATTCCCTTGTTTCCAAAAGCTTTTACTGGTCTTCCTCCATTAATGTTATCTCTTCTCATATGTCACAGGGTCGATTTGCTGCTAATAAGTCACCAGAGATGGATTAATAAAGTGTTTTATTTATTTTATTTTCAACGTCATAACCCACAGAAAAAAACTGGTATGCTCATCAAATGTCAGCTAGAAAACTCGCCAGACACAATTTTAATTAATACACAACACCATAAACACTTCGATGTTGTCTGCTTTAATGAGTTAGTAATGTTTGTCCTAGAGTACAAAAGCCATGCTGTTAACCCAACAATACAAACATACTTTTTCATTTTTGACCTACAGTTCACTTCTGGGTCTCATTATGTTTTGTATAATGAGAAATTAATCGTGGGTATTCTTCTACTCCAGCAGGAATGACATTCATTTACCCCGTACAGAGGCAAGGGAAATTAAGCTTATCCCCTCTTTGTTTTTTGTTTTGTTATGTTATGTTTTTCATTATACTTTTTTTATTTTTTTTAAATACAATTATGGCGGTTTTTCTTCCTATACCCAGATCCTTGCCCCAGAGCTATCATCATACTGTGTTTGCCGCTATATCAGACAGTTTTGACATAACTGCGCACAGCTACATTCCATCTAATTCTAAGATTAATTGTGTCCATTATACAACTCTATCCAGGTCTAAGCGTAGCCTATGTGTTTTCCACAGGGAAGGCCTTTGAGATAACCTATGTGAGATTGAAATTCTACACCAGCCGCCCTGAGAGCTTTGCCATCTACAAGCGCACAGAGGCAGACGGGCCTTGGACGCCTTACCAGTATTACAGTGCCTCCTGTAGGAAGACTTATGGTAAGGACGCCAAAGGTTACATTCGACCTGGGGACAACGAGAGAGCGGCTGTGTGCACAGATGAGTTCAGCGACATATCTCCACTGACTGGGGGTAACGTGGCTTTCTCTACTCTGGAGGGACGGCCTAGCGCGTACAACTTTGACCAGAGCTCAGTGTTGCAGGTGAGTGTGTATGTGTGCACCATACAGTAGGTGTAGGTGTGTGTGTGTGTGTGTGTGTGTGTGTGTGTGTGTGTGTGTGTGTACACTGTAGGTACTGTACAGTATGCATGTGTATGCACATTTATCCTAACACAATTGTTACATTGTTAGATGTTTGTTAAATTATTAAACCAATCTGAATTCAATAAAAAAAAAAAAAACGTAATTGTAATCCTCAAGATAAAAAGTAAATTCCCAATACCAACATGACCCACCACAGAATGTACCAGATAACTTCACTTCCCCCAACCACACACACACACACACACACACACACACAAGCACACCCACGCAGGCACAGCTTAAGTCTTTTCTAAAAGGCAGCTGAAGGGAGTAAGTTGAGCTCTGCCACAGCTATACCTTCCGTGAGAGCGCTGTAGTGATTGAGCCCTGTGCCCTGGTAGGGTGCAGACCGGGATGGACAAGACAAAGATAAGATGGAGAAATAGTGCCCACCTCGGCAGAGAGCGAGCGAGGGCCACATGTTTCTGCCGATGTGTTCGCGTATGCCAATTACTTGTGGAGACTGGGTCAAGCCCAGTGAATCTGAAAAGATCTGTGCTATATTTCTTGGGATATATTTCATGGTAGAAACAAACCCCACTTTTTTTTTTTTTTAGGTTTAAAAAAAAAAACTTGAAACTCCGGGTTAAATGTATAGTGTATTATTGTGGCATTGATGAAGGCTGGGGGTATGAGGTTGTCTCAGGTTGTATTTGTACCCTTCAGCCCACCTACTGTATGCTGCTTGAAAACCAATATATCATGGCTGACTACTGTACATATGGCTGCTCTGCTTTCACACATTCCCTGAGTCGTTTGCACACGCGCATGCTTTTCATGGTAAATATATTCTTAATAAATATCCCCCCAGTTCTCATCTCAACAGTGTTATCATTGCAACCTCCCCCAACCTCCCACTGAGTAGACATGTCCAACCAGTTGTCATTTTAAAATGGGGTGTGGATGGAAAGCCAGAGATAGAAGCAGTGCCATCAGCCTGCTAGCATATGTTAAGCTGCACTGAGCAGTGGGGATGAAGGCTTCCCCCACCCCCCCCCCCCGCCCTCATCTCAGTCTGAGGTCCCCAGGGGTCTACAGAAGTAGAAAATAGAAACAGAATACACTATTGGATTGGCCTCGGTGTTGATTCAGTGTGCATCGTCTGGCTGGATGGTGTCTGCCAAAAAAAATGGGATATCTGCACACAAGATTTGCAAACCGGAAAACCAGAGCCGCGCACCATGTGCTTCACCAGGGCAAGGCAACATCGACAAGATTCTCCTCTGATTTCTGTGGTTCAACGACAACCACTTTGCAGACAGATGAGAAATTACAGTAACCCTCTTTAACCCTCATTCCCTCTAATCGGAGGAAACATGTTCTCGTGATGGTGTCTGTAAAGAGCTTATTTTGAAAATGGGACGTGTTCCCTTCTGATCACCATAATCCCTGCATAGTACCCTCCTTCCATTTAGCTGTTCCTGCTGTGTCTTACGCTACAGCATATCTTTGCATTGTTCCAAATTCCTAGTTTTAATGGTTAGTCTTGTAATCTGGTCTAAACTGTTAAGGTTGACTCTAAACTGAAAGTTGATAGAAAGTCATATTACATAGGAAGATGTGTGTATGTACATCGATTAATTGTTATTAAGATTAAAAACAATAATTAAGTTACTGTACTGTACAGTACTCATTGTGTCATTTCACGTGGATTAAATGCAACTTTAATTAAAGGTGCTCCTCATTTTTTAAATATCGCCCAGAGAATTCCAAAATTCTCCCATGAATTTCTTGCTATGAGAGAACACCTACCTCAATGTTTATCAGGTGGCGCCGTTTGTGCCGTTAAAACAAACAGTTGACTCAATTCCTTGAATACTGCTACCAAACTACAATGTTGAAACATGTTTTAGGTACCACCACAAGCTACACTGCATGGACCCAAAATTCACTCGACCGTGGAATTATTTTCCAACCCTTTAGTGTCCAGTCTCTTCATTTGTGTTCCCGCTGCAACTGCACAACGTTTACACTCCATGTAGAAAAGATCTTGGAATTGCCACACCATTATTTCTATCAAGGCATAGGTTTTGGCCTCTTTTATGGATTTCTTTGGACCCGTGTTGACAAAGGCTATAGGCTCGCTGTGGTTCTGTGCAGTTGGCTTTTAGACCCCTTTGGCATGTCCTCTGTGAGCATTGTCTGACCATTGGCCTGATTTTTCTCTTAATGTCCTACTCGGAGCATTTGCTGAGTGTGTAGAAAGCAGTCAGCATTCAATTTCTGATGCAATTGAATCAAGTAACCCCTTCAGATACGAATCCGTTCCCAGCACGTAGCCTTCCCCAATCATGACTTACATATTGAGGGAATTGTCTATGGTATTGCTTGGTAGTTTTGGGACAAAAATGATCTCCTCGCAACGTTGCAATAAAATATACATTTCACATTTGTTCTTGATGGCAGCTGCTGTGGTTTTGTTCACTCTCCAAATCCAGCCCTTGATGTCCACTGTGATGGAAGACGATTGGTTTAAATGCCGTGTTTGGTCTGTAGGTGTCCAGCATTCATTTCCATTAAATCCTTAAAGCTGCAATTACTCCCGCTGCGTTTTTAATTACCCAGTGGACACTGAATGCTGTTTTCATTTGCTGTCCTTCCTGGTAGCTGCCAACTGTGAAATGGGTACATTCAAATGGTAACCTATCAAATTCTGGTTGACAAAAAGGTTCTAATTAACTGTTATTTGGTTTTGCCATTTCGCTGTTGTTATGAAGTCATTATACAGAGAGGTGAGCCACCTGTCGGGCTCTTGGCCCGAGCAGTGTAGCCGCACAGAATAACTGGCCACTAATGGTCTTGCCGACTGTATTTCACTGTGGTTCAGATGACATCGACCCAATGATTGTAAAGCAGGAGAGAATCAATAAGAGGCAGGGATATACAGATTTGGTGGCAAATCTGTTGACAGACCCTCTCGACGCCCTCAATCCTCCCCTTTGCCTTCCACGTTCTGCTTTACTCAAGACAAGAGTGCTCTGTTCCGCCATTAGAATGCAATGCACATCAATCACATTGTTTTCATAGTTCTGTAACTCCCTGCCTAGCCAAATGAAGTTGTCTGGCTGGGAGATTTTATGAGTGCGTGTTATCAAGAAGGCTGATGAATAGTAGCTGAATGTTATTATTATTATACTTTTTTAATAATTATTATATGATATAATGTTTTGTTCATTTATGTTGACTGCCACATGGTTTAGGGTCCAACATGCTCAACAGGCAAAATCCAATTTATAACACATTTAGCCACTATCCTAAAATTCCTTTATAGAAAAACAGTCCCAAATTTATAAAAAAACAGTCCCAAATCTAGTCATATGTCATTACAGTCATGCATTCGGTTATATTATAGCAAAATAATATCACTAGCGAAATGGATAGTACTCCTTGTGTGCTCCTTAGTGGCAGTAATGTAAGAGATTAGCGCTCTACCAAACTCTACCCTGCTGAGGTTGCAGTGTTTTGCACATTTAATCTGAACAGCCCTTGATGCATGAATTGTTGAATTGCTGAGTCTACTTACTATATGATCGCTGGTCAGGTTGCCTGTTCACGGCAGCCCAGTACGACCCTCAGGACACTGGGAAATGGCCCCGTTCTCCCGCCTGTCTGCGTGTAAACTATGCATTAGTATTATTAACAAGCCATTCTTCTTCATGTGAAGCGTATGAGGCTTCCAGTACAAATGCTCTGGGTTGCCTAGAGGTAATTTATGCAACATTGTTCGTAAAAGAACAATTAAATCGATGTATCTAGATAGATTTGCTGAAACTGCAATAATTTCTAAGTTCAATGTGAGCATTACATTATCTGTGAAGTTCTAAATCATATGTTTATTGGCAGCAGAATGGCTGAGTGATATGCACTGTAGCTTCATGGCACCAGAGAGATGCTTTTTTTGATTTGCAGCTTGACCTTCCGGCAGATTCTCCAGTTTCCTTCAACCTCAGGCTAACTGGGGACTACAGAGTATATTAGCAGTGTATTATTGACCCTGGACTCCCACACAGGGTGTCCTACTGTCTTATGCATACGCTCAACTAGGACACGCTTTAGATTCATGTGACCATGCGCAGGACTAAGAGGGGTGTAATACAATTGAACAATTAAGTAACTGCTAACTATAAATGCAAATAGCTACCGGAAATAAATTGTACTGTATTCCGAGAAATATGGTTACTCAATGTTTGTCTGAAAATTGCACCTGTGTGAGAAGATAAAGACCTGCACTTTACATTAAGAATGTCAACAGAGGATGCAATGATCTCTGCTTCTCTAGATGGCATGTCAAGTGTGTCATTTGTTCGGCATGTGGCTCATACAGAGCCATACATATTTCATAAGGCTCAAAGCAGGAAGTGTACCGTATAGCCATTATTTTTGTCTGCATTTTAGTCCCTATGTGGATTGCACTTGCAGTATTGAGAAGGAGGCACTTTCAGTACAGACCGTTTTACCTGCTTTTAAAATCACATTTTTTGACAATTTTTCACAAAGAGAAGAGGTGCCAAATTGATAATGCCATTTAAAGCAGTCCTCCCCCCCCCCCCCCCAACCCCCAGACTTCATTATAAAATAGGTTCATAATATATACAGTAATCGTGTGTGTCACAAGAATACTGTGATCTTCACATTTTCTAAAACATGATTTATCACGGTTTTTAAAGGCTTAAACGGGTGCCCACTGAACTCTATTATAAGCACAGTGGAGTATCAGCAGAGTGCTAAGTCTCTCAATACTAAGTCTATCAGCACTGTTGTGCAATGCAGCATTATGATTTATAGGGAAACAACATTATAATAAGGTTGGCATAGAAAAAAGGGAACCCATCCATCACTGTTCAAATAAAACTAAACACTTTAATAGCACATAACCTCGACGCAGATATTTTGTTATTAAGCATCTTATTTGTTAATTGTTAGTCATTAGTATAATGTGTTGTGGTTTCCTAATTTAGTGCCAATAAAGTGACGAAATTAATGAAAATCTCACCTTATTAGCATAATGTTTGTAGAATTGCTCGTAAGAGGGTCTGTTTTCTGTAAAGTTTGTAAAGCACGTTTTTTATATCCATGCAGGAGATGAAAGTAGCAGTATGAATTCAAATTTAATTTGTTCATTCATCCATTAAAATGGTTTGTCTTTCTCCTCAGCTTCTACCCTCCCTCTCTCCCCCTCCCTCTCTCCCTCTCCCTCTCTCTCTCTAAAGCTGTGTGGCAAATTGTAACCATAGCTTTGAATGACAATGAGTAAAGTGGAGGAAAAAATACATATTGAGGGCACAGTGAATATAAGCAATTAAATGTAAAAGTTATTAACTGTGAAATGAGGGACAATGCACTCTTTCCCCTCATCGCCTCCAGCCAGGGGTTTTCAAAGTTCTAGGAAACAAACAAAAAAAAAAAGAAAAGAAAAAATAGACAAGAAAGGACAGACGAAAGGGTGTCAGACAGATGAGAGGGGAAATTGAGAGTCAGCAGTAAGAAGTTGTAATGCAAATGTCTTGTTTTCGTTAGTGTGTGTGTGTATGTGTGTGCTTGCATTCCATTGCAGATGTTTACATGTGTGGACTCCGATGTGTGCGTGTGTGTTCTTTAGTTCCACTGTTGTCCTTATACTGTAGTGCAGAAGTTGAACTCTTATCCTATAAGTCAGTGTCACGGTAGGCCAGATTCCCAGGGAGAGAGAATCAACGGTAATTAAGCTTTCAGTGTGTTTTTCACAAATAGTAAGCAATGGACTGACTACTAATTAACCTTTAAATACTGCTTGCTTTTATTGCTGTAAGTGATATTTAGAACTATGTCTGCCTTGCGCGTATATACAATTAGCGCCGTCCACAGAGCATAACTAATACTCTCAGCATATGACAATGGCAGTTGATGATTTGAAGAAGGGGGTATTTGATTTTACTGTATTAATTATAAAATGCCAGCAATACATTTAAAACATGTTTTACATGTGTAATGTATACACAGGAGGTCTTGATCAACACCAGCATTGCACCAATTTAAAACATGTTTTCTTATTAGAAAAACTATTGTTGTCTTTTGTATGGTAAACATCATGGACTGATTATTTATTTAGCATTCAGGATGGGTTGGCTCTGAAGCGGCAAACTGTATTAGCATTAGATAAAGCCAGGGGTTTGGGAGTTCTGGGATTCTTTGGGGAAAGACCTTCAGCCAACCTCAAAGAGCTTCTAGCAAACTTCTCCAGAAGGATAGGCAAACTATTGCCTAATGCAAAGGCAGGGAAACAATGGGTTTGACCTTGGCCAATTGTGTATATGGAAGCAGACCTAAAAATAAGATTACGTCACATGCTGTCATCACATGAGACTCCATGGACTACTACTCTTGAAATTAATAGAAAGTTGATGACAGGCTAAAACACAACTGCATGCGCCCGCACACACCTACAGTATACACACACACACACACATCAAAATGTGACTGCCTTTGGGCAAAAGCAGTCTCCACATGGAAAAATACATGCAGGCAGAGAATTATGCAAACTCCATGCTGACAACACCCAGGCTGGGAATTCATCTAAAGACCGTGGAGCTGTGAGACTACTCATACAGTATCTAGGAGTTACCAGAAATCCACAATCATGCCAAGAGTCTGCAATATGAATGACAACATATCTGTGTCCATGTCTTGCCCAGAGATCTGGGACCAGTTTGAGCCCAAACTGAGGGTCTTGTTTTGAGTCCTAGTCCCACATTAATGCTTCCAACATTATACAGTACAGTTCATATTGCCATATGCCAAACACCCAGCCTCAAACTCATAAGTACTGTTCCTGCCCAAAAAAAAAAACACATACTGTGCATAAAAAAAACATACATCTAAAATCAAACATTTGAACCCTTCCCATTGTTAGACTTATATGGATGTAATTCAGTCACATTTTTCTACAAGATGCACAGCGAAGACAGCATGAGAAATCAAGGCATTTTCTAAGTGAGTATTGGATTTTCATGCACTCATTATCTGGGGCAATAGAAAAAAAATTGCACACACCACAATTTTAACTAGCCTGAAATACTTAACACATCTATAAGTATGTACCTTATTAACTGGCCTACATCCTTTACACATGCAAGCTTTGACCTTTGGTAGCATTGTTTCTGCATATTTTGCAAAATATTCATATACACTTCTGTCTTATTTCATATGAATGGGTAGATATGTTTAATATATTTGATATGGCAATAATTAGTTTGCCATAACAGTCTTGTTTGACCAATGCAACTTAAACCATCGTAACAAATGTAGGCTGTTATTTAAAACATCTTAAACCCGAGAGCCTCGGAGGCTTTAAATATATCTAAACCGTCTTTGTCCAATTTAAACATTATTTCAACACCGAGCCGATAAAGAAGCCTATCGCAAATTGCACATGCAAATATCTCACAGCAAATGGATTTCTAAATAATTCCTCTCAAGCAGACGGAACTAGATTTTTAACTATGGAGTGGTCAGGGGGTGGACAAGGTTATTTCAGGGGGTCCATAGGCCATCACAGAGATATATTTCGCAGAATGTTTGGATTATGGGGTAAAAACCTGTGAGTTTCTATCTGTTACCGTTCTGAAGATATGACACAAAATATAAACCTATGCTATGAATAGAAACATACGAGAATCCATTATGCAAGGCATATTTTATGTCTGATTTTGTCGCCGTAAATGTCTGTATTATGAGGTAAAAAAACTTGTATTTCTAGCATTTACCTTTCTGAAGATATGATACGAAATATAAAACTATGCAAAATCGCAGCTTCCAGATGACTTGGCGCATCAGGTTAGAAATTAAATGTCAAACCGCCAGTGTTATCAATAAAATGTTATGGTGGCACCCTGGACATCCCTTTGACGCCACCAATGTCTACAAGGTCCATACCACAAATATGAGATTGGGTATATTTTTTTCCATTTAATCTCTAACCGTATCACACAAAAGCACAATGAGCTGCCTTTCAGTAAACACTGCAAAATTCCTGAGCTTTTGGAATTACTTAAAAGTTAGTGTACAGTAGCATTTTATTTCCTCTATTTGTTGTAAAAGACCAGATAAAAATAATTTTATTCAGGTATTTTATTTATCCAACTCATTACCATAAAGTCAAACAACCTGTAATAAATAAACGCTATCTCCAGTTGAAATAAACAAATTAAATGAAAATAAAAATGTATTAAAATAAAACTATTAAACAAGTAACACATAAATACTAATGTTTGAAAAAATTCAAATAATGTACATCAACCTACAAAAATAAATAGATAATGTATTTCTTTGTATATGCTACAAATATCTGTGTATGTTTGTAGCGTTTCTTTGATATGGTGGAGTTCTGCCTCAGTAGGCAAACTAGACATGCAGTATACACTTACTATATGCTCTAATGGATACAGCCTCTTCTGGCCCAACACTTCCTTTGATGTTCTAATGATTACCTCTATTAGCATGGAAGTTGAGTAGCCTCTTTCTAAGGATCCCTTGTCATGGTAGTAGCTGTGCTAGCAACATGTAATTATTTTGACAATATGCTCTAACCAAATTCCAAATAATAACTAGCTCTGACGATATCAAAAGCCTCCCATAATATGCTACCAAATTTGTGGCATCTTTACTACAGAAAACCCCACAAAGCCAAAAGGCTTTAAGTATGGTAGAGGGAGATGGATAACAAGAGAGTGGATATGGAGTGAAGTTGGGAATTTATCTACTTTGCTTTCTACTCACCTTGCCAAGAAAGGTGAAAGGTGAGTGAGAATTATGAGCCATCTTCTGTGCATTCTCATGCACGGTTTGGACTACCTGCTTGAAGTGTACCCTTAAGCCACGGGTATAATTTCCTCGTCCCCTTTCCTCCTCATTTTCCTAACCTTTCTGCCCCTCATTTAATCTTAATTTGATTGCTTGCAACTGCATTTCACATCTCAATCACCTTTGTCCCTCACGCTCTTCTTTCTCGACTTTCATTTAGGGAAGAAAAAAACCTTCCGGCATGCCTAGGCAGCATACTCCCTAAATGAAGAATGGGCACAAACCTTCCCTGGCAACAGTCGTATCAGGGTCATCTGGCATCACCCAAACACCATTAGCCACAGTGGAGTCATGTCAAGCAGGGCCAAAGTCGATAAGAAAGGGCCTGAACAATAGTCCGCCAGCCCAACCACAATCTGCTCTGTAACACTGAGAGCACGACTGTTACTACAAATAGGCAGCTCTATAACCCACAATAGCCTGGTAAAGTGCAGAGCTGTCTGGGAACCCTCAGGAACACTCCAAGGAGTGGAGACGATTCTGACAAAAAGGGACAGAACACATGAAATACAAGAGGACAGAGCTCTCCAGACCGGAAGAGTTCCTGTACCGGATTGGAGATGTGGAATCAATGTGCTAGTTATTCACATTAAAAATACTCTTGTCGCTATGCAGGTGTTATGGGAAAAAAAACTGTGACTCCATACACATAACCCCCCAATCCCACTCCCAAGTACTGTTCTTATTTGTGTTAGAATTTTTGAAATAGCAAATAGCTAACCGTGTAAGGGTTAAACCACTTGCGCATGTGCTATATATTCGCACCAGATGTTCCGATAAGGGGCTGTAACCTTTGGACGCCCCACCAATCTGCGTCCTAAAATGGCAAATATCACTAACACACAGGTGGCCAGCAACCTAACTATATAATTTGAGACAAAAACAGCAGTATAGCAGACTGAGTAAAGCAAATACAAACCCTTTAAAAGATTAATTGTTCTAACGTTTTACAGCAGTGTACCAGGGTTTTTTTCTGTGGCTGTGATAGATCACACTGATTATGTTACTTTGGAGAGACGCCCAACTCCATAGAAGATGCAATATTTTTCATAGCTCATACGGCTAATTGTTTAAACCAATTGTTATTAGCTTTTTTTGCAAGTGTATCATTTCCATGTAACAATGCACAAAGCTAAACAATATAAATAGTTTGTTTATTTAGAATGTGATAAATGCGCTTTATATTAGGTTGATATAATGAATGAACTCATTTCACATGTCTTTAGTCAGAACCCATCCGTTCGCATCTCCAATTTCCCCGTTTCCCCACTTCAAACACGCCCCAGGGGAGAGAGGGGCTTCAAACAATACAGCTTTACTTTTTCAGGATCGCTACAGAGTCCTACACAAGCCAAGAAAGCAACCGAAAGTTTGTCTCCAGCTATTTGTTTTAAAGTTTCCCTCTGTTCCGGATGGCGTTTATTCCTCCCTTGCCTGACCCCATTTTATCTTCCAACCTACAATTTCACTTCCATTTATAATGGACTCCTTTTGTGTTTCCCGTGTTTGCCTTCCATCCACCTCTCTTGTTTTCTCATACAGTATTTTTTCTTCTTTTTAACACCGTATCCTAAAGCTTCACAGTGCAGCGTTTCATCCCGAGCCAGAAAGGTTTGTTTCAAGTTTTGGCCTTTCCCACCTCCTGCTTGACAAGTTAGCTTAGCGGTCCTCTTCAGGATAGCTACCATGAAGAATGGCATGGCAGTAACCTACAGTAGCGGTGCAACACTTCTGTGTTTTGTCCTCCATAACACTCTATGGCAGAGTTCCCCAATATATGCCAAGCATGCCAAGCCAAGGGCCATAATGTCCGGGGTTAAACACGCACCCACCACACACCTTTTAAAATCTGACTTTTAAATATATAAATGTAATGACCTTGAGCACAAAAAAAAAACAAAAAAAAACTACTAGCAACACTACGGCAAACATAACTGAATGTTTCTACTCTGCCTATTGATTGGCTATGTTCATTGTTGGTTACAGAGAGCCAATCAGAGACTGCGTAGGGGTGGGTCTTCAGAGAATATGGATGTTGTTGCGTGTGTCTCAGACTGACACAGATGGAAGACAGAAACAGCACGCCGGTAGAGTGAAACATGTTTATTGTTTTTTGACATGCGCCAATTGGTTGTTGCCAGACATATTTTGCTCTTGCGGGCCGGACCTTGCCCATGGACCACCTATTAGGGACCACCAGCTAGTCTTCCCTATACAGTATCTCATGTGATATTTTCTTGCTCTGTTCCATCATTGATGTCATGGCAATTGCAACAAAATGTATGGGAACAGTGTCTTTTTTCACAAGTGCTCGCCATTATGAATGTTTTGTAATAATTCAGCATTGTTGTCTGAGACTGATTATATTCCCATTACACTCTCCCCAGCCACAAAGACAGCTCCTCCTTTATTTGATCCACAGACCAGCCATCATTTTCCCCCACTCTCTGCACCATCATCTGACAATGTCTAATAGTCTATCTCCCTAGACACTCAGACACCCGCCATGAGTCTCTTCTCTCATCTGCTCATCTTCTTCACCACCATTTTCCCTCCTTTTTCTCCAGGAGTGGGTGACGGCCATGGACTTGCTCATCTCTCTGGACAGGATAAACACTTTTGGAGATGAGTTCTTCAAGGACGCCAAGGTGCTACGCTCTTATTTCTATGCCATCTCCGACTTCACTGTGGGTGGCAGGTAAGAGACACTTCAGAAATGGCCCTCCAGGACTATGTCACTGGGAACCTTTCTTTGCAACATGCCAACATAGTCAACCAGCATCTTGTTATTTGGCTCAAGTTAACTGCATCAGACAAGTTCAGAACAATCATAGTCCAGAGATAAAACAGTTTAGCATAATGTGATTCATTTCTATCTATAAATTGTTCAGACAAACCTTTCACAGAAAGACTAGCTTTCCCCCTTATAATTCAGACAGTTAATGTAAAAGAGGCTTAAGACTGAGACCATCCTGATTTGTCCGCCAAATTCTCTGCGTTTATTACCCAATATAATCAGAGAAGACGTGACACCAACTCCCAGAATGAAACTTGGAAAAAAAAAATATTCCACTATTATTCCGACTGTAGTAATATTGCGAATTTGATAGATAATTTCCAAAATGTGCGTTTTCTGATAAAAATGCGTGGTATATGCCAATATGATTTATGAGAACGTCGGAGCATGTTTACAGTATATTCGTAATATGAGCCTCAATTGCATTTTAAAGCATTGGGTATCTTGCCTGTTTAAGGTAAGAAATGCAGAAAAGTTTGACAAATATTGTGATGCAAAATAGCACTCCAACTGTTAAATTTTTCCATATTTTTCCAATTTTAAAATGTTTTCTCCATATTTTAGAACATTACTGCAGTTTGAAATGTAGGTAAATTTCTCTGTAGTGTGAGTAAGTTTTTTAAAGGTTGTAGCTTTAGGACGTATAAATCTAAATATGTTCAGCTGCATGAAAAACAGACATGTCAGTTGATATGTAAACAGCTTTGTAGGAATATTGTCATTTTCAGAATAAAGGCAAAACCGGAATTTTGCGTGCATGAAAACGTAGCCATTCATTGTCCTAGACAGGGTCATCAACATCACCCGTCTTTCCACAGAAGTAAGCATTGAACCCACAACCTTTCAGCTAGGAGACAACCACCCTGCTAGCATATCATGCTCCTTTAAGCCTAAAAATGTCTTAATTTATTTCAAACCACATTCACTTCTTTCCAATTATTGACTGGGGAATTCATGTCTGTTATGCAGGCTGATCTGATGTCTAGGCACTGTGGAAGTGACTAGCTCGGTGCTGCTCCTCAGCGAGAGAACAGAAATAACAGTTTTAGCTGGAGGCAAGCATACATCTGATCCGGGACAGCTGGCTAATATTGACAGAGCCTGCCTCTCAGTGACAAGTCCCTATCCCCACCACATCCGCTCAATAGATCCTAGCAACACAACAAGGAAATAGTACACAGTAGCTAGGCATAGCTACGGTGTACTGTGTGCTTCAATGGAGACAGGCAAACAGGATGGAATAGATGCTAGTTAGCAGAAACATTATATGTTTATGAATGCATGGTATAGACTTCCCATTATACCATGACAATTTACTATATGATAAACTACTATTCATCACTTTACCATCTGCACTAGAGCTGATTTTGTATGGGAGGGAGTGCAAAGTATCACCTTTATTATACTAACCCATTTAATATTAGCTTTACCATTATTATTTACCCTTCTATTAGCCATGTAATGGTTGATTCCATCGTGCACTGAGAGGCCAACAGATGTGCGCATTTGCCTCATTTGTTGGTTACATTTAATTGAATATCTCTGGAGTCCTGTCGCGTAGAGACTTACTTTCAACGTTACTTTGTTCCAAAGCACATATCTGTGGTTTAATGTGGTTGCCACATTTAATATTCCACTCATACGTATAGTAGTCAAATGTAGCAAGACTTTGTTTCCGTGTTCACTGCTCCACAAAATAGTATTTTATTTTATAGGTTAGACCCAAACTGAAGTCCAGGTTGGTTATGATATGGACTAGCCTGTTTTACCCGACGAACCCGCCGGCGGGTTCAGTTGAGGTCTCTATGACATTGATTGACACAAGAACCGGCTTAATGTAAAGCAACATAGACATAATGCACATCCACTTCAAGAGAAGAAACTCGACTAAAAGGTTATAAATTCAATTTTTAC
>JAODTR010035625.1:3947-20257 GCA_025399935.1 Amblyopsis rosae | reverse complement strand
TTTTTTTAACCCCCCCCCCCCCCCCCCCCCCCCCAGTTGGTTAAAACTATCTGGTGCAACCATGCCTATTCTGAAGAAGTTGCCGGGCCGGTCCAAGAGCTGCCATGACTTCCCCCGCATGAACGGGGAGCTGATCCTGCCCGGGCTGGACTTGGGCCTGAGAGGCCTGAACGACCTCAGGGACCTACGGGACCTGAACCCCTTCGAGGAGGTGGACCTGGACGAGGAGAGGAACGACGGCGACCTGGGTCTCATCATGACGGATGTCAAGGGTATTCTCCAGCACAGGACCTCCCGTGAAGGAGAGGAGGAGGAAAACGAGGTGAATGCGGAGAAGCATGGGGCGGGGAACCCCAAAGGGAGGCCCCTCCGAGGGACCCTGGAACGGATCTGTGGCGTGTCGCCATTGAAAACCCTCGGCAAACTGGGGAAGGGGCTCCGCATGTCTGGGCGCCACGTGTGGGGTACCAGCGCTACCCAGCGCAGTCCCAACGCACAGTCCAATTCGCTCCCGTCGGAGAAGGAGAAGAGGAGAGGGGGGCTACGGCGAAGCTCTGAGGAAGTTATGACCCTGCTGCGGTGAGGAAGGGTTTAGAAAGTTACACTTTACATTGAAGTGATTGCCTTGCTCTGAAATGTACATAACTCAAATACAATACGAAAGCATAACAAGCCAAAAATGCATTGGCTATAAAGAATGTATGAGACATATATAAAAAGGAAACCAACACATGCAGAATATAAATGAGCAAGAAGTCTTAATGAGTTCTATTTATGTCATATCCAGGGGAACCAATTCCTAGAAAAAATACTGTGGTTATCTCATGAAGCCACTTGTTGATGTTAAGGGGGTGTTAAGGGGGTTTCTTTTGTTTCCCAGCGCTAGGTTGTTTACTGCTGAACTCTGAATGAGTCTATTAATAAACCCCGACATTGTGTGAATTTGTTTTTAGCAGTAGCGCTGTTTAGCAGATGTGTTAATATCTAACATTCCATTCATGGGTGCTACTATAAGTCATCCCTCACAACCAGCCATTTATTTCTAAGTACATAGTAATGATTTTAAGTTTTATAGTACAGTATATTATACACACACATGCGCATTTGTGTTTTTATAAGACAGTACATTTTTTATTTGACGGTTGTTTATTATTAACAGATTTACAGGTCGACGTAAGGAACAGCGCAGGGAGAGCCTGCCCTGTGAAAACCTAAGCACTGTAGCTGAAGCCGATACCACCAGAAGACCCTCGTTCCTCCGTATGGTCAGCCTTGGGAAGCTGAAGAGGGAATCCATGTCAGACCGTGGCTCTCAAGCGACGGAAGAGGAATCAGTCGAAGAGGAGCCGGTTGTCAAAACCAGAGAGCCTCTCTCAGGTAACTTAGGGCTGAGAGGAGCAGTCACATAAGCTGGTCCTTGCGAACACCAACTGTTTTTGAGAGTAACCTGATAGAAGAATGTGTCTACTCTTCTGTCCTCTCAAGGAATGCACCTTACTGTAGACTAACACAGAGCTATGCGCTTCCTGGCCAGCTCCAGAAGTATTTCCTGCCAATCCTAGACAACTCTCTGGTGAGGCTAAGGGTCCCCAGACCCATGAGTCACTGGGTTCAATCACCACCAGCCTGTGAAATCAGGAAATTACCACACTTCCTCCTCAGGCTCCTCAAGATAGAAGTGCATCCATGCTACCGTTCACAGAGCCACATGGAACTGGGCTAGGAATAGAAACATTATTATTGTTAACAACAAATAACTCAGTGTGATATCTCTTAGAAATGTCAGCCGGTGGGCATATCATAGCTTGGTGTGACCAGAGCCACAATGCACTTGATGAATAGGGTCCGGACATGATCCCCTGTGAAGTGTTAACAGTCGTTGCCTCCTACTGGGCGTAGGTCTCTGGTTAATTTTGAAACTATTGAACAGCCTGTGTGTGCAGCATGGTTTAGGTTTGCCGACAGCAAAAACGGACCAGGTGGTTTTTGAAAGTGCCTGCTCTTTACAAACAGTTTCGATGCATGGCTCCCCAGATGAACTTGCAATCCACCTGGCATGTCAGGTTGCTTCTGACCCTCTCTGACCCTCTCTCCTCTGCCTTCTCCCCAGTGTTGGAGATCCTCCAGCTGGTCAACCACAGGGACCTCCTTCTGGCCGACACACACATCCAGGAGCTGGAGCGGGAATATGAGCTGCTGTCTCTGCTGCCCACAACCCCTAACCCCACCCCCATCACCTCGGACCATCCCGGCGGCTCGCCGGCCCCGCCCTCGCCCCTGGACGACCTGCAGGGCCCCAACGCGACGCTTGACTCTAGCTGGCGGAAGGCGAAGGACGTGGAGCTCCTGTATGAGGCACTGCAGAAGGAGATGTGGGACGTAGTGCGGGAGTCCCTGCGGCAGCCCAGCGCCGGGCCCAACCTCGGCCTGGTGGTGCTGGTGATCCAGCAGGAGGAGCATGCAGACGCCGCCTGGGCCTTGAGGGAGGAGACCAAGCCCCGGCGGGAGAGCCTCCAGAGCCACAGCCAGAGCCTGAACCAGAACATGAACCAGAGCATGAACCAGAGCCAGAGCCAGAATCAAAGTCAGAATCAGAGCCTGAGCTTAAACCAGAGCCACAGCCAGAGCTGGAGCCAGAACCAGAACCAGAGCCAGAGCCAGAACCAGAGCCAGAGCTTAAACCAGAGCCAGAGCTGGAGCCAGAGCCATCCCCGGCCAAGCCACCGGCCCCGGCAGCTGAAGTTGAAGTGGAGGCGGGCGGTGGCGGAGGCCGCGGACTGGAGCCTGCCCCATCAGACGGACACCCAGGCAGGCCAGCTGGCCCACTACCTGGAGCGCCTCAGGAGCCGAATGGTGGACGACCTGGATGCGGCCAGAAGGAACGTCGTCTCCATCTACCCGGAGGAGTTCGCCGTGTTCCAGGTGTACGTGGAGAGCTACCACCACGCCGTGGCCAAGCGCCTCCGCACCATCACCAACGGCCCCCTGCAGATCACCGACGTCTACTCACTGCTGGACTGGTTCTACAACATCTACAACAGGTGCGGCTAAGAGATTTTGCGTGGCGGTGAACCTCTGAAACATGACATTCCAGGGTTTGCTTAAAGGTGTAGTCAGCTGTCGCAAGCTAACTGTAAGCTAATGGAACTTTTTGACCAAATTCACCGAATATCTCCTTGCATTCCGCTAGCTTGCCGTTCTCTGTGCGTGCCGCAGTGATAATTCGTTTCACACCGCCCTGGCGCCGTAAAGAGGAACACAATCGATGTGGTGCATACGTGCAATATGTGGGGCGGGTCTTCTGGGGACGTTTGTTTTGAATTTTGAAGTTAACCCTGCCTTTAAATGGTATGTTTGGATTGGCTGTCATGTGCCTCCAGGGATGTCCTAGCCACAGTTGGCACATCCGTATCCATCAACTATGGACCCTTAGACCCTATCCTTCCCCAGAATACGGTGGATAGGCTGGAGCAAGACTGCCTCAGTATCGTCAGGGTAAGAAACAATACACTTTAAACATGCTTGTGTCACACTGGCGGGGAAATGACTGTAGCTTACATTCGTATTGTTTCAGGAGAAGGTTACAAACGAACTGATGCAGGTTCTCGATGACGAAGAGAGACGTTGGGCTCAGACTCTGCATATTGAGGAGTATCAGTCTAACTTGGCACGCAGTGTTATCCAGGTGCAGTGACTCTGCTCAATCACTTGATATTGGATATTGCATGCCTTCCTAAAATTATGGCAGGAATGATTGTACAAAAACCATCAAAAACCATCTCCTCATGATGCCGGCGACCTCTGGTAAAATCGCTTCAATTGAACAGATGCTGCAATTCTACCCCTGTAGTATAATGGCCTATGTCAATATTTGGTTCAGTTTTTGGTGTTTTCTGAAAAACCTGAACAAATTAAAATAGGCCATTATTGTAGGAAGGTGACAATATGATGGTTCTACTATACAATTGCATTGTCTTGATATGTAGTATATTTAACACACTGTTCTAGAGGCTGAAGGTGGACCTGGATCGGTCGACATCCGTGAGCCAGTTTCTTGGGTCCAGAGTGGCTCGCTGCAGTCTTATTGGCCTGGCAGACTTCCTCTATCAGTGAGTACAGGCTTTCAGGAAAACCGAGTCACTGTTTTGCGCATGAGGATGCACATTAAAGTTACTGCAATGGCTTTGGAATGTTACTGTCACATCCCAGGATGGGCTGCATCCACTAACACATTTTCATGTTACCAGTTATCAGTCTTACAACCTCACAAATTAAATGAATATACTTACCCTAACATTTGTTTGTTATCTAAATAGATTACAAACAGAGTTCTTGGTGATATACAGTGTATATTATACAGTGTATATATTGTACATTCACATATTGTATAGATGTAGATTTTAAGAACTATGCATTACGCTAAACCCAGACTAGACCTACCAGACACATGTAATGTAGTTCTAATAGCTTGATGTTTGGAGATGCTATTTAAAAAAAAAGTATTCAGTATATCATTCAATTATAATGTTAACTTTAATTAAAACATTATTTTGACTTGCTTGTTTCTCCATGTACTGTATGCATACCGGGGAAACTAATGCTGGGTATTATTTTACGTAGCTCTGCAAAGTGTGATCTTAGTTTTTAAGGCAAAATACTGGGAGAACAAAAGCCAGTAAGCAGATGTCTCAATGTTTTCCATTTTGTATATAGTCCACCAATATGTTTATGACAAAGCTATCATATCTTACTGAGACGTAGTTGATAGTTGATGCCATCTCTGTGTTATTGTGTTGGCATTCAACAGGTATCCATAAACCTTTATTTGGTTTTTCCAGTTTTCAGAGAAAGGTGGAGGTGTTCCATGAGACTCAAGCAGAGTTTGGAGATCGCGGCGACGGATATGTTTCAAGAACCATCGCTCTAGTGAACTGCTGCCCACCTTTGAGGTACAAGGCACTCATGGAAGGAAAAAGAAAGTGATATTATTTGCCAAGTCAGGGCAAGCACACATATATACACAGTATACCGTATATAATAATGCCATTGCTTCATTTTGCATTCTAGATCCTTTGTTCAGCGCTGCAGGCAGTGCGACCCACAGGGTGGTGAGGAGACGGCACAGAGAGCTGACACCTCTCTGGACCGGATCGTCAATCAGTCAGTGAGGGTCCTGGCAGACAGACTGTTTGAGCACATCAAGGTGAGGACTATCTTACAAATGTTTGTACAAAGAATATAACTTCCACCTGGCGCTTTTTGCTAATATGATCAGAGCTCTGCGGTTGTTGTTCTTGCAGCAATTATTTGACAAACTGGTGAAAAGGAAGTGGCTTAACAACACAGACGCCTTTGAGGCCATTGAAGCCAGTATCAAACAACACTTCAAGAAGTTCAAAAGAATGGACTGTCCACCATATCAGGTACTTTATCTTTCATTTTCATTTGATACCACCAATACAGAGCTTCTTTAAGAAACAAAAATTTTGCGTTTAAGTTGTTTAGAGTCTAAAGCTGCTGATTGACAGGCGATGGTGGGGGAGGTGCACAGGCGGGTCCTGGTAGAGTACGTCCGGGCCATTCTACGGGGGCGGATCATCTGCACGTCGCTGAAGATGAGGAAAAGGATGGCATTCCGCCTGCAAGACGAGGCCAAGCAGCTCAAGGGACTCTTCAAAGATCTGGTGAGCCTTCAAGGCAGGGTTTATCATTCTCAAGAACGCTTGCTAATGTCAAGCTCAAATCAAAACAAACTCCCTCAGAAGATCCGCCCCCTACTCATTGAAACTCATTGCAAAGCTAAGCGCCATTGTTGTTGGTGAGTGGTGTTTGCCACTTTGTTTATGTTCATATTTACGGAGCCATGTCTGTGTAGAAGTACCATCTTTTTTTTTCAACACGCACACAGATCGATAAACTAGCGGAATTCGAGGAGATATTTGGTGAATTTGACAAAAGGGGTATTAGCTTACAATTATCTTACAATAGCTGACTACACCTTTAATTAAGGCCGACGCCATCTTGACACATGGACTTGTGTCAAGAGATGCCATAGATTTAGATCTTTTTTTCTTTTGTTTTTTGAAAGGGGAAATGCCCAACAGCTCCAAGGTTTAGAAGGCAGTACAGTTTCTTCAGCGTCAAGATATAAACATGCATTGAATCTCGGCAGACACGGCCAGAGGGTGTGGGCCTATTAGCCATGCGAAATCAGGATGTTATCAGCATCAGTCCGGCATAACCTCATATGACCATCCTGATCTCGTGAGTTTCCGTTTAATTTCGCTGTGAGAATCAGTCTGGAAGGAATCATTTTAAATGTGTCCGAGTAGCAACTGAACTTACAAATCAGTGTCATGTTTATAGTTATAAGGGCGTGGTTTAGGTGTTCCGACAGCGAAAACAACCAGATGGTTCAACCAGTCAACTTCCAGGTATTTCTTTGTAAAGTGCTTTTGAATAACAATCCATCTGGCATGTCAAGTTAAGTCTGGAGCCCCTCAATGCAAAAGCATTTGTTGACCGTGTGTAGAGCACATTTGTGAAACCTCAGCGGCCAGCTGAGGTTTCCAGTTGTAACAGATCCATGGGGCTAATCCAATTAAATTAATTTACATGCGTAGGTCTACTGTCAAGTATCAGCCATGTCTAACCCACCAAGGCCACACTATCAGCAGCAGGTTTCCAAAATGCATCTAAGTCCTAAAATATAGATTGGCTGTAATTTACATGAATTCAACTTAAATTATAAAACATAATTTAAATGAAAACTTAATTTAACACTGGAATCGGATCGGTACTCGGTATTGGCCGATACCCAAGGTGCCGGTATCTGTATGGGTACCGGGACTGGAAAAACTGGATTGTGCCATCCCTAGTTTATGACAAACACTTTTGAATGGAAGGGTTCCAGACTACTACATACTACTACAGACTACTACAACTATATTTAAGTAGCTCAGTGTCTGATCTTATTGAGGATAGGACGCTTTTTGAGTGAAATCTGAGTACTTTACGTATTGTAATATTCAAATTATGCCACCATTTCATAACAGTGAATGAGTAAAAGAACACAAAGAAAAGTGAGAGAGTCAGAATGGATCCTGCCCCTGGGCTTTCCAGGTTGGGGATAATTCAGCATTGCAGACAGAATTCATTTACCACTGAGCTCTGAAAAAAGACTGGCTGCCAGTGAGATGTAGATTGATGAAGTGGGCTTACGTTAGCACGAGCCTGGAAGGGGAAGAGGGGTTAGAGCAGCTAGGCCTGCCAGCATGGCATTTGCCCTCTGTGTGTGTAAAAGTTCAAGCAAGTGTCCGTCACCTCGGCTGACAACAGGAAGCCTCTGTGTTCAGAGGGAACTTCCTGTTCCTGTCAGCGGGCTGGCTTTGATGTAGCACTGGGACGACCTTGATGGTCTTTTCGCCAATGTGGAAACACAGGGTAGGATGAGTTTTTAATGAATGTCTAAATAAGACATGGATATATTTAGAGGATGCCAGGCCAAAGAATTCCGCTATCCTTTTTCCAACTAAGCATTTAGAGGAAAACACAACATAGAAAACATGTGTGCAGTTGTATTTTCACTTTAAGTGAATATTTATATTTACAATTACATTTGGCAGACACTTTTATCCAAAGCGACTTATATGTAGGACATTTATTTTATAAACTAAAATGCTGTTGTACGCACAAACTGCCACTATCGTTTTTCGACAACCTCCTTTGTACCCTTCTGAATGTGGATACTGCCTTACTGCCGGTTATGACAGTCCTCCTGTTACACATTCTCTAGGACTAGAATGCTTTCAGTAAACTTTTTACATTCTTGGACAGGTCTTACACCACCAAATCTAAGCAACCAATATTATGTCAGAATAGTTACAGCATTTTGTCATCATGTCTACTACCTCGTCAATATATCATTAAATAATCTAACAAAGTTCCTAGTGGACTGAATATAAAATTGCATAGTACTAAAGTGCTAATTACATAAGAGCAGAATATGTTGTGAGAGTAGGGATGACACAATCCAGTTTTTTTCAGGCCCGATACCGATACAGATACCGGCACTTTGGGTATCGGCCGATACCGAGTACAGATCCGATTACAGTGTTAAATTAAGTTTTAAGGTAAGATGCAAAGTAAATGACAGCCAATCTCTATTTTAGGACTTAGATGCATTTTAGAAACCTGCTGCTGATAGTGTGGCCTGGGAAGGTTAGACATGGCTGATGCTTGACAGTAGACCTACGCATGTAAATTCATTTAATTGGATTAGCCCCATGGATCGGTTACAACTGTCCAATTGTTACCGATACCGATCTAGCTATTTAAGTCAGTATCGAACCGATTTCCGATCTCAGTATGGTATCGATGCCATCCCTAGTAGAGAGATAAAGAAATAGAGTTAGCAGTGAGTGCTAGGAGGTGGAGAGGTCATTATTCGAGGTGGATAGTGAAGAGGTGTGTCTTGAGTCTCTTGCGGAAGATGGGTAATGTTTCAGCAGTCCTGACTGTTGCTGGCAGCTCGATCCACCATTGTGGTGCCAGGATCGAGAACATTCAAGACTTCTATGAGTGAGTCTTGAGACCTCGTAGCGATGGCAGTGCCAGACGCCCAGCCGAGGTGGTGTTTTTCTCCTTTTAAGATATTCATCTGTGGTTCTTAGAGGTTACTAAAAGTCTCCAAATGTAAGATCTAAAATTAATTTAGTATTACGTTAGCAACAGATATCACACAAAATAAACAGCTGATAATTGCATCTAACTTCTCTGTGCTTCTTTGTTCCAGGAATCAGGGTCATCATGGTTGGATAGCCTTATTTGCCACCTAGCTGAGATAATTCTCCTAGAAGACACCCCTTCCATCCAAATGGAGGTTGCCATTTTGGTAAAAGAGTTTCCAGATATAAGGTAATGGTAATATGTTACACAACATCCTAGCAATAGGGAAATGAAAAAATGTTTTTCTCTCTACGCCCCAAAACCCCCCACCCCCCGAAGGACCAATATTCTTTTTTGCTTAGCGCAACACAATTTCAGTGCTGTTTTTGGCACTAGGCCGAAGTTAGAATGATCGAGGGGAATGTATAGCCTTTTTGTTGACACAATGGATCAAAACAAGGAAAAGAAGCACGGAAACATATCTACATTAACTTGGCTATTTTTGGAGGGCAGTGAGGGACTGTTTTGAGAGTG
Source organism: Amblyopsis rosae (assembly GCA_025399935.1). Classification (NCBI taxonomy): domain Eukaryota; kingdom Metazoa; phylum Chordata; class Actinopteri; order Percopsiformes; family Amblyopsidae; genus Amblyopsis; species Amblyopsis rosae. Next base: position 11,056 of record JAODTR010035625.1, on the reverse strand, counting down.
GAAGGGGCTGAATGTCCTCAGGGGATGGCCCGGGCCCATGGCTGTTTGTGTGCTGCTTGAGGCTCAGGTGACAGTTGGCAACGCACCACCGGGTGTGACGCATTACCCACCGAGGAGCAGACAGGAACCACTGCCGGAGAACTTCCTGTTGCTGTCACCCTGCAGGAGACAGCCTGGTGCCACGCATGGCATTGAAGGGGATGAGATATGGGAGAGATGTGCAAAATACCCCGGTTGAGGGCTATAACTCCATTCTAACGCCATGCTAACTCACCCAGGCACCAAGCCGTGACTTATGCACCGTTGTTTACTTTTCGGCTTTCCTCTCTAGTATTTTAGGAGATCAAGGGCTGACGCTGGATTGTTGGGTTCCACACGTGCACACACGGATAAATGTGAACACACATACACACACATCTAAAATGTTTTCACCTGAAGTTACAGCAAGTGATAGTTAGTGTCCTGGCCACAAAAGGCAACAGCAAGTAAATAGATCACAGTTACCGACTGTAACAGTGACAGACAACAAGCAATAAAGTATACAAAACTGGTAAAAACCAGAAAATCACAATCCTAAAAAACACCTGTTGGAAACCTTAGCCTTTATCCGCCTATCTGGTAGATTGTTAGCACACCACATACGCAGAGTTGACAACTTTCAAGGCTGGCTTGGCGTGAAAATTGGTAAGATTTGACAAAGGTTGAGCCAAACTGTTGAGCCAGCTGTAATGGAATATAATCTATTTTGTTCACACTATATCGTGAGACGGGACATAGGAGCGTGTGGCATACCCCAGATGCGTGGTCCTTGCATGTTATCCTACCCCCACACCCACCCCCACCCACAAGACAACACGTCACAGCAACTGCCTTTCCACAAACTGTTCCACGACTGAGTAACACGCTAAACGGAAGTTGGGGCCTTTTCCAGCCAGATCGCTACTGTCCCAATTTTTCTTGACGCCTGTCCAAACAAAGCACAAAACTCCCCCGCCCCGCCTTCCCCAATATCTCACCTTTGCTCTCCCCCATCCCCCCTTCCAGGAAGAAGCACGTATCCGCTCTGTTGAACGTGCGTGGGATGACGCGCCATGCAGAGCGCCAGGGGATCCTGAACGTCGTCAGGGACCTGGAGTACGGCGGTGGCGGTGGCGTGAGCCGCGACCGCGCCCTCTTCTCGGACATCCCCGCCACGTCTGAGGTGCACTGCGTCAGCCTGGCGTTCCAGCGCCTTGCCATGGCCTTCGCCAACTGGGTTTCGGAGAGCCGCCACGGCCGCTACCGCCGCCGGGCGAGCGCCGCCAGGAACCAGGGTCCCCACTTGGCGGAGTCGTTGGAGATGGAGGAGAGGAGCAGCAGGACGCACAGAGAGGACTAGCCGGTGACCTCTGACCCGCCGGTGGGAATGTTTTGTGCTTTTATAGATGGAGGCAGCGATGCTAGAGAAAGATTGTTGTTATTTGATCTCAAACAAACACTGCCCACTTTAAGGACATAGGTTGCTCACTCAGAAACTCCTCCCCCCCCCCCTACACTGGACACACATGGCCAAGGCTGTGACAGTGTTGTGTGGTGTGGTCTGCACCACTTTGTTTGTGTTCCCATTTACAAAGCCAGGGCTGTGTAGAAACACCGGATTATGTTTTTAGCGAGCTCACAGAACGGGCGGCTAGCAGATTTGTGGAATTGTACAGAAAAAAAAGTGTATTAGCTTACAGTCGCTGACTCCGCCTTTAAGGATTAACAGGGAAATCTGTGGTTTATAAAGCAGAACCATTGGCATGAGATGTACACGCACCTTGACCAAAAGATTGGACGACCAGATAACTGCGCCAGCAAAATCAAAGCCATTTATAGCAAAGATGATTGGCGAGACTTGACCTCAGGTACTGCTTAAACTGTACATGCTCATTGAGGGGGCAGGGTGGTGTAGAGGTCTGGGTGTTGAGTTCCCAGCTGGAAGATTGCGGGTTCAAACCCCAGTGTTGACCTACCTGTAAGCATCCTTGAGCAAGATGCCTAACCCCTAACTGCTCCCAGTGGTTGATCGCACCTTGCATGGCAGTAATCACCATTGGTGTGAATGGGTGAGTGTGAGGCAATATTGTACAGAGCTTTGAGTGACCAGAAGGTTAGAAAAGTGCTTTATAATTGCAGTCCTTTTACCATTGACTTACAGGCATCTTTAACTCCAGTGGGACTACCGCAGGGGTGCATTTTGAATAGAAATGTGAAATCGTTGCTAAACACTGCATGTCGTTGATCATTTTGTGAGATAGGCCTGTATGCGATGGTGTGTTTTATTTTGATGTAGCCTATACACCTGTACACTGTAAAACGATGTACGTGTTGATATGCGGTTTCAGCTGTATGTAAGATATTTTTTTTTAAAGAAACTAATAGTTGTTTAGTACAACTGTACAAAAGTGGTATTTTATTATAGCCCGTAAAGATCTTTTAATGTAACCTTTTCACTTTTTTAGTATTGTATGCCTCCAGATAATTGTGGAATTTACTGTCAACAAATGCAGTGCAGTATGATCTATGCAAAGATCTGTTAACAGCTATTACTTGACAGATGTATGTTATGCCCACCACTGCTCCTTGGCTAGCAATACTTATGTCTAGTATTTGATACACTCCATCTGTATGTGGGAATATATTTGATGAACCTTGTAAATGTTTTGAACTGTGAACGAACTGGATCTGTTGCTGGAAACAAAATAAAAACCCATTGAATGGGTTTGATAAACACATTTTAGACACACTTTGTTAAACAAAGTATGAGTACCACTCAGCGCATAACTAACAAAAACGCACATCGGACAAGACAATGTACACCTTACACACATCTTTGTTGTTTGTCCAAAGGAATCACGGAAGCTTTCGTCCAGAGCAGAGAGATCCTGAAACATATAGGGCTCCATCGTGGCTACAATGATGCCATTTGCATGCGTCCTGCCCAAGGGGTGTCTTTTGATAAACAAAAATGTCCTGTTGTCCACGGAGGTGCAAACGGATGCCTTTATTGGAGCCAAGTTTATGCTGTACACTAGGAGGGAACTTCCTCTCCGCTTGTCAAGAGATAAGGCACATGTTTATCAAACGCTAGTGGGGTACATTCAAAACAAAGCCAGCCAACCTTGACGGAGGTCCTGTACAGTATGAGCAAATATTGCATACTATCCTGTGGTACTGTAGACCCGTCTCAGAAGCATGGCCTTGCTGTTTTCTAGTTGGATCCAATCCAATAATATAATAACTTAATCAATAATAAATAATACATCATAATAATAATAACTTAAGTAGCTGTCAACTTGCAAGAATTATGTTCTTATGTATGTCCTATCATAATTCAAAAGATATAGTTTATAATTGTTTGACCTATTTATATGCATCATTGTGCATGAGTAGTAATAATTCAAATGACAGTTTACAAATTGCTTGGACAGCCAACACAAATCAGACTACTCAGTTCATTAAATTCCATGTTTGAACCTAGCAGTGAGCCAGTGTAATATGACCAGGATTTGGGTAATGTGATGCTAGAAGGGAAGCTTCACCCATTAGCCAGGGTAGCCAACATGCGGTAGCAACTAAACACTAGCTTTGCTATAGCTTCACCCTGGCTGCAAATCACTGGGATCAATTACATGTGACCTTTTTGGACTGTTAGGAAATGTAATTTTGTATGATTCATGTGAGGTCATACTATGGCTGTAATTTTATTCTAACCGTATTATATACTTATCCTGCTAACCTAAATGTATCTTCATATTATATCCATAATATCTTTCCTCAAGTATCTTGACCTGTTAGTATTCATTCAATGTCACAAAGCCTCAGTTTGTTAGCAATCAGGAAATCTGGTCAAACTCTGAAGATAGCAGAGCAACAGCAAGCTTGTCCAGAATGGCTGTACAAGCTGGTGCCAGTCTAGTGGAATCAATTGTCCTTTATAAGCAAGTGTTGGTAACATGTTATGTTTGGTCCCTGAGCAAGGCACCTAACCCTAACACCATTCTAACCAAATGCTGTAGTATGAACTGTGGTGTAACTGGTAAAGACAGCAGCAGCAACCTACAGCCAATGAGAGATGACAAGACAAGGATGAGATGAAAATAAAGGGGCTGAGAAAATAGCCTTTGTAAAGATACTGTGTCTCTCTGAAACACATATCCTTTGTCGATAACGCTTAACATTTGAATGACAATTCTAACCACATAAGTGGTGGGAAATGTTGTGATTGAAAGATGTTGAGAAATGTAGACTAACATGTAAATGAGGTGTGAACGCTATAAGTATTATGTTACGACTGTTTGTGAGATATATTGCCTATAGCGCTTGAGACAATCTATCTCCAAGCTCCAGTTTGACTTCGTTGCGTGAAACGTGGCCCCCTGTCGCCGTTCAGTCACATAGTGTGAATCACAGAATGAATTTAAGACACTCAATTACAAGAGAGACAGTGGTGTGGTGTGTGCTGCACATCGACCTAACGGCTCTGAAAGACGTGAAGTGTGTGCTGCACATTGATCTAACGACTCTGAAAGTCGTGAAGTGTGTGCTGCACATTGACCTAACGACTCTGAAAGACGTGAAGTGTGTGCTGCACATTGACCTAACGTCTCTGAAAGTCGTGAAGTGTGAACTCGGCATAGCCCACCCTGATTGGCCTGCCAGCAGTGTAGCTGGAGGGTTTGTCCATTTATATATAGTCTAAGGGTGACATCACGGAGGTTTTGTCCATTTATATATAGTCTAAGGGTGACATCACAGAGGGTTTGTCCATTTATATATAGTCTAAGGGTGACATCACAGAGGGTTTGTCCATTTATATATAGTCTAAGGGTGACGTCACAGAGGGTTTGTCCATTTATATATAGTCTAAGGGTGACGTCACAGAGGGTTTGTCCATTTATATATAGTCCAAGGGTGACGTCACAGAGGGTTTGTCCATTTATATATAGTCCAAGGGTGATGTCACAGAGGGTTTGTCCATTTATATATAGTCCAAGGGTGACGTCACAGAGGGTTTGTCCATTTATATATAGTCTAAGGGTGACATCACAGAGGGTTTGTCCATTTATATATAGTCTAAGGGTGATGTCACAGAGGGTTTGTCCATTTATATATAGTCTAAGGGTGACATCACAGAGGGTTTGTCCATTAATATATAGTCTAAGGGTGACATCACGGAGGGTTTGTCCATTTATATATAGTCTAAGGGTGACATCACAGAGGGTTTGTCCATTTATATATACAGTCTATGATGATGTCACAGAGGGTCTGTCTATTTATATATACAGTCTATGGTGACGTCACAGAGGGTCCGTTTATATATACAGTCTATGGTGACGTCACAGAGGGTTTGTCCATTTATATATATGATCTATGGGTGACGTCACAAAGGGTTTATCTATTTATATACAGTATATAGTCTAAGGGTTTATATATACGATCTATGGTCTCAGCAGACACCTTGGGTGAGGAGGCTGGGGTCAGTGGGGCCCTGGAGCAGGGCTTGGAGATAAGGGCCTTGCAGGGGAACAGGCAGGGCACATGATGGATGGAGCCATCCCGTGGCACTGGGCGGCATCACTGGGTGGTTGGTATGTGTGTAACGTCCTGCTCTGAGCAAAGCAAACAAGCACAAGTTTGTCTATCTGAGTACAGCATGTACTGTAGTCTCCTAGTGTGCGTTGTGCCTTCCTGTGCAGATCGCATCTGTAAGGCACTGTTTGGTATGTCAACGGCAAGGGTGTATGCCGCAGTTTTCCAACTGGGACGCATACTTCATTTATGGTTAAAAACTGTGCAATTATTTTTGTTGTACTATGCACACATGCATGTAGGTAGGGAGTTCCAAAGAATTCAGATTTTGAGTGTAGTTAGCTTTTCATTCATGTGCTTATTATTGAGCTTTTGGTGTTTATTTTTGCAAATAGTGTAACAAAATATGAATTAATAAAATGACACACAGTGTTGGGCAGTAACTAGTTACTGTAATATTATTACTTTATTCATGAACTAGTAGTGTAACAAATTACTATTTCCAACACGGTAATAACATTACAAGTACTAATCCAAGTTATGCTGCATTACTGCGTTACACTTCCATTTTATGAAGATGTGGGTCGTGGGCCAATCTGCGTCAAAGCTACGCCGTAACCTATGGATACACCTGTGCGTGATTGTGTGGCAGGTCCAGTCAGGGACAGTTCAAGCTTAAATTACTGTGCCAATAAAGAGGATTCAATTCTAAAATGAGCTGACTACACATGATGTCATTTTTCAGAAGGGGTGAGACAGGGTAGTGATTGTAAAAGTAATATAGTCATGTAACAAGTAATGTAACTCATTTCAGTTTATTAATTTTAGTACACAGAAATAAGTATAGTACTATTACTTTTTGAAGGAGTAATAAGTCAATAGTAACTTATTACAATTCCTGAGTAACTTGCCCAACACTGATTATACAGTACGCAAATCTATAACATACAGTATATCTATTCTATATCTATAAAAAAAAACAACAGGCCAGTTTGACCTTGAATAGTACAGAGCACTAACTTGTTTTTATTTTACAAAGCCATAGTACAAGACAGGAAAAACATTAAGCGAAGTTGGCATTGAGCAGAATGATTTTGGCAGCGTTGGTCTGTGACTCACGTGATTATCAGACATCCTCCCGACGTGTAGATGGGTGGTGAAAGTGGTGTGTGCAAGGCTTGTTTTCCAGGTATTCCATGCAGGGAGTACTGTGTCTGACTGGGGCAAGCAGGTAGCGGCTACAGCCAAGCTCTTTGGAGGTTCCCCTATCAGTTCCTCTAGATGGAACAGACCAGAACATCACATTGTGGCTGCCTTTGCAAAGTCCCTGGGAAGCACTCCCTTGCTTCCTCTAATTAACGGAGCGCTGTGCTGGAAAACCCATCTGGCTATAGCGTCTGTTTGTTTTCGGAAGCATGCTTTGCCGTTCCCTTTCTTTGTTCGGCCCATCGGTTGAGTTTTCACGTTTACCCTTTTTATTTCTTTTTTGTTGTTCTTGTTGTGTTCTGAATATATGAAGCTAGTTGTGTGTGTGTGTGCGTGTGTGTGTGTGTGTG
>JAODTR010035614.1:0-20801 GCA_025399935.1 Amblyopsis rosae | reverse complement strand
CGTACTCCACGGAACATTGGACGCTGATTGGATTAAGATGTTTAGAGGCAGGACAGTCAGCTACCGTAGCGCACACTTTTTCTCCCTTTGGCAGTGCGTCGCCCAATCGCCCTAATGAACAAACCGTCCCTGGAAGTAAATGACGCCATCCAGTTCCAGCTAAGCACTTCCTGGAACTGTTTTGCGTCTCCGTGAACCATGTGACCCTTGAAAATGTCAAACTTCCGTTGACGTGACTCTCTATTCTACATGGCTCTGGTTAAAATACATAGATATTAACACGCACACTGACCAGGGGTGCGTGTGTTCTGCCAAAGACAGTGATATATGCTGTGCATTGCTGCCTGCCGACAGCCTGGATCCGCACATGGATAGGGACATCCACCGTGCTATTGGCTGGGACCACGCCGCACGCCTGTGTGCTACCAAACAGTAGCATTGAAGAGTTTTCAGAATCCTGTGCATATGGTACACACAAACAGACATATACGCATTGCTATTAACTCAACAATAGGCAGCAGTCAGTAGAACTGAATACAAGAACCTCAGCATTGTCTTGTTATTCTTTCTTAGTTTCAGGGTTATAATGTAAAAAGAGGTTTGTGCGCAGCCTTAACAAAAGTCTGTTATCGGTCAGAATCCATCCATCCATCCATCTTCATCCTCTTATCCAGAGTCGGGTCGCGGGGGCAGCAGCTCCAGCAGGAGACCCCAAACCTCCCTTTCCCGAGCCACATTGGAAAGCTCTGACTGGGGGATCCCGAGGCGTTCCCAGGCCAGTGTGGAGATATAATCTCTCCACCTAGTCCTGGGTCTTCCCCGAGGCCTCCTCCTAGTCGGACGTGCCTGGAACAACTCTCAAAGGAGGCGCCCAGGGGGCATCATACCACCTCAACTGGCTCCTTTCGACGCAAAGGAGCAGCGGCTCTACTCTGAGTTCCTCACGGAGGGCCGAGCTTCTCACTCTATCTTTATTTCCTTCTTTCTTCATGATGTTACTTGCCAATCATAATATAAGCGGAGTGTGTGTTAAGCCCACCTCAGACTGATCAAGCACACCATAGCAGGCGGGAAGGCAGTGGTTGTTAGTGATCTGGGCACTTTGGGTGTACTGGTGATTCAAGAAACACCTGCGGTAGTCCAAAAGTGGATTCTCCACAATGAGCTCTGGTACCACACACCTAACGGTAGTAACAAAAAGAGAAATTAATTTGTTGTGTACAACATTCATTTTAAGGATTTGCAGTGGTGTGACAACCATGCCCAATTTATTTGACAGCAAACTTCTGTGGAAGCTTTAGATTTTGAGGGATGGTGAGATGGTGATTTGAACAGGTCATCCTGGCTGACCTGGCATTAATAGGCAGAGTAATGACTTCCTTTCCAACGTCTTCCAGGTCTATCACTAGTACCATGCTGTAGTTCTTCACTGTATTTGAACACAGTGTCACCTACAAAAAAACACACAAAACAGAAATATCTGCTTTAATTTCTAATTTACACAACCGGAGTCATTTGTCTGACACTTAAACATCATGGTTGTCATGCAATGCAATCAGGCCCCAATTATTTCATGCAAAATTCATAGCAAAAGTCCACATGAAGACCAAACATGAAGTTTGGTCTTTAAGTTCTCTAAAAGATCTGTTTAATTCACCAAAACTGAAAATATTTTACAAAATACAAAACTTAATTAATTAAGTTTTAAGGCGCAAGAGGTCAAATATATATTTTCCACATAGACATGTTTTAAATAACTGTATTTGCAAGGGCATTAGGTGTTGAGGTCTGACAGGACATAAATCTAACAGATTAGTCCTGCTCACCCCGTCTCCTTATAATGTGAAGAACTGAGCCTTTATGTATTGGCTGGCCCAATGCAGAACATGTGGAAACCAGGTAAGACACAGTGGAATTGATTAGAATAAAGATTTTGATGGCTATATCAAAAATCTGTGAGAGTACTCTTTGCTGAGTCTAATCAACATGTCTAAGTAGAATGGCAAATGGCAAATGCTTAGCGAGTTAAAGACATTTAAACTCTGAACCAATCATAAACAAGCATTGCTAAAAGTCCCAATCAACGATAGAGCACTCCCTACTAAGTCCGAATATTTGTCATACTACTCTGTATTCCAACAGTTAGAGAGATATAGCTTTTTAAGCTCTGGGCCAATCAGAAACTTCAGCTGACTCCAGCCTCCTATCCATCCTTGTCCTTCTTGACCTGACTGCAGCCTTCGACACCATCTCCCACCCACTCCTACTGGAATGTCTGGCTGGCATTGGTGTTGCAGGAGTCGCACGATCCTGGTTCTCCTCTTATCTCTCAGACCAGCTGAATTCCCACAGATCAGAGTGTGCCCCAATCTCCCATATCAGCTGCCTTCACGACATCCAGAGCTGGATGGCTCTAAATGCCCTCAAGCTCAACAACAGCAAGACAAGAGGTCCTGCTCATTGGCTCAAAATCCATTCACACCACACAAGACAATTCCAGCCTAAACATTGCTGGTCTTCCCATTCCACTGTCAACAACTGTGAAAAGTCTTGGTGTCACTTTTGATTACTACCTTTCATTCGAATCACCTTCCTTCTTACACCTCCGCAACATATCTAGACTCCGTCCCTCACTCTCATACTCAAGCACCGAAACCCTCATCCACGCCTTTGTCACTTCACATCTGGATTACTGCAACTCTCTTCTCTCTGGCATCCCAACCAAACTCATCAATAGACTCCAATTAAAACAGAACTCTGCTGCCAGGATCCCCACGAACACAAAGTCAACAGATCACATCATTCCTATTCGGATTAAGCTACATTGACTTTCTGTAAAGTTCCGCATAAACTTCTCCTCTTTACATACAAGGCCCTCAACAACAAAACAATTGCGACACATTACATTACTAAGCATGTGTAACATACTGTATCAACGATTAATTGCGACGGCACATGTAAACACCAGACCCGATTAGATGACAAAAGTTTAATATTTACATTTAATTCTTCCTCGCGCGGATACATTTTAGGTGGAACAAATCCAACTGTTTCCATTATTGGGGGAAGGGGGGTGGGGGGTGGAAGGGGGCATGCCCCAGCCGTGTCCCCCCCGGCTCCCACGTCATTGGCTGGCAGTGTTTTACCTTCACGAGGACAGAAGATTGGCGGGCCAACTCGCCGGAGGCAGGGCTCACAGTGAACTCCACGGGCCGCAGAGCAGGGTCTCCGCTGCCTTGCCATTGGTCCGGGTGCATGAGGGGCAGCTCAGGCAGCTGTCTGTCACAGGCCACACTGGCAGGACCCTGCCCGTCCCCCAGCACACGCAAGGTGTAGGTCATTTCAATAATAGATGTATTCTCCAGTTCACATGTTACTGTGTGAGGAAAACCTGGAGAGGGGGAGAGAAAGAGGGAGAGAGAGAGTGAGAGTGTGAGAGAGGGAGAGAGAGAGAGTGTGAGAGAGAGAGAGAGAGAGAGAGGGAGAGAGTGTGAAAGAGTGTGAGAGAGAGTGTGAGAGTGTTAGAGAGAGTGTGAGAGAGAGAGAGAGAGTGTTAGAGAGAGTGTGAGAGAGTGCGAGAGAGAGAGAGAGAGTGTGAGAGAGAGAGATTTTCTCAGAAAAGGGTTTACTTCAGGCCTGCACGTGTGGATATTTGTCTTATGTTATTCCGGTTCACTATATATATTGACATTATATCTAATATACAGTAAATGGACACTCACCAAATGCCACATCTCCAAAGTTAAGTTGTGAAACACTAAAGTGACAAGTAGGACCAATTATACGACCCCTAAAAATAATCAAACAAAATGAACAGCCAGTTGAATGCTATAATACTACAGCCAATAAAATACATCAATTTACTCACTGTAAACCAACGTTTACAGCGGTTCAGCTAATATCAGAATGTATTCATAATAAAACATCCAGAATATCACAATATCAAAAGAATAAAATGTAAACAGATGCAGATTGTAATTCACCTGACAGGGAGGACGAGCGGATGGGGCTGTCCCCTAACAGTAACAAGCAGTTCCTCAGAGATGTTTCCCACAGTGTAAGATTTAAATGAGATTTCGATGTCCTGAGTTTCTCCAATGGCAATGTCGCCGTGGTCAGGGTCGACGGACCAACAGCGTTCATTGGTTGTGTCTGGTACGGACCACGCGAAGTGTGCATCGAGCTGTCCTATGTTGGAAAGCTTTACCTGGACAAGTATAGCAAATATTTATTGCTGAGAGCCGACGTAGATATTTCTATGTTGTGTAAACACTGCAATTACAGAAACCAGCAAAATGATCAGGGGTGCGAACAAGGTGGCAAAGACACACACTTTCTAAGAGAAAGGGTCTGGGGACTTTTCCCGGGAAAGTTTTTTAAGAATGTCAGCTTTATAATGTGGATTTTAGCATCAAAATATACGGAGTACCTAGGCCTATGGGCACAATAATCAAAACAAAATTCAAGAGAGTGCAGAACCAGAGTTTAAAAAAGCATTAAAACAATATAATAACGTTCAAATAAAATAATTAACAAATGGGCACAACTTTTAAATTGGGGGGGTCACATTGGCTATTATGTATTCATTTTTGCATTAGGCTGCCGCAACTCTATATTAACTTCATCTTAAAATCAAACACATATCATCTGGCTGTTGTGCAAATATAATATACATATATAAGGACGTGCCTAGCTGGCTGTTTTCTCGTCTTCTCAGCACTTGTGTGTGTTGAACAAACGTTTGTTACGTTCAGTCAAATTTCTTCTGAAAACCTTTGAAATGTGCATGTGTTTAATGGGCATGGCAAGTTATGCTCAGTGGCATTTACTGTAGGCCATGGGCCTATGTAGCTACACAGCAGCAAAGCACATACGATCACTTTGTTACCATGACATAGTTGTGCAACCCACACTATCTTCCATGTTGAGCAGACCTACGTGTGTTTTGTAGCCGGGTGTTCAGTCCACCACTGCCATATACATTTGAGCATAACCAGGGTCTGAAATGAAGCCAAACGCGGGTAGATTTTCCGCTTGGCAAGTCAATCCCAGACTATCCGCCAAACTGTCGGGTAAATGTTTGGATTAGAATAATCATGTAATGAATCTCGATGGCTGAGTATCTCTATACCGCTGTTGTCTATGTTGACTATGACACACATGTATTACATGTTCCGTGAAGACACGTCCCTACTCTATATCGTGGCAATATTGTAAATGATTCAGGCAATCGTTTAAAGTGAAACTCGAGGAAAAAGCATTAATTAATAATTACATAATAATGTCATTTGAGCAATGGTGGTTTGGAGATAACAGCGTTGAACAAGGTGTGGTGATGAGTTGTTATCCCAATGAAATACTGAAATGTAATTAATACAGTAGGCATAGACTACTGTATGTGACAAAAAAACAACTTCACTACGTCTCTCTCTCTCAGACTACATTGTACTAATGTACACTGCACTTGCCAATCACAGAAGCCATGAACATTTCTGAGAGGGTGCTCACACCATTTGGATTTATTTTTGGACAAATCAGAAGGCATGGTTTTCATTTCATTCCCAGTAACCGTCCTCACACAACCAGCGCCTCACCGACACTCCCCATTTCAAAAACTCATCAAAACTACAAAAATCACACAAATGACCAATTTTTTATTCAAAATGGCGAATTTCACCGAAAGATGACAATGTGGCGGTGATGTTTGCACCCCTGAACAATGTAATAATAGATCAAACTTCTTAAGATGAAATTAGAAAATCTCTTACCATTAAAAGGTAGGTTCTTTTGTAGGTTACATCGGCCATTTCGTAGTCGGTGTACTGAAGCTCGAGTAAGGGTCCTAGACCCTGACCCATGAGTTTTAGAGGTAGCCGTGCAGCACACCCTTTATACACACACACACGCAAACACATACATAGAAATATGCATTTAATTGTCTTGCTAGTGAAGTTATTTGCTTGTAAAACATCAGTGTCTCCTAACCGGTTATATCCAAGTACATGGTGTGATCATACAACTTGGCCTCCTCCGGTTTGAAGAAAATGAAGAACTCCATTGGCCTGCCTATTGAATATTCCTGTAGACACAAGAAAAAACTGTCTATTCTCAGGGCTTTAAGCAAGCAGGTAAAATGTCTGTGCCAGAAATATGTTCAGGGGTTATGAGAAGTATTGCATGAAGGGAGGTTTACAAAATGTTGAAAATAATAAATATAGTGTATTATACACTGATACAGATAACAAACCCTACGTTGTGCAAACCAAAGAAAGAATCCAGAACGTCCCGCGGTGGGGCAGTGCCGGCCTGTTTCCAATTGAGTTTGTTCTCCCCTATATTAGTTAATGTTTCAGTTTGAACCTTTGCGAGTTATTCTCTGTGTATTTGCCTAACTCTGCACGCTGTTATATTTCTTCGCTGTAAGATAGTTGCTTTAGTTATTCGAGTTATTAGTGTCCGAATGTCCAAGTGAATGTCCGGTTATCATATGTGACATTTAAAAATACACAAGAATATAGACTTTATCTTAGATCAAGTGTCTAATCTAAATTCCAGAATTCCGGCTTAATGCCAGGAAACGTTAAGCCGTGTATTCTACTCTAAAGCCCTTTCACACATGCTGTATATTCCTGCATTTTACGGGGATGCATGCATGGGGTCATGTGTGAACAGAAACAGGGGTCGATAAACCTGTATATCCGCTCCTTCAATTTGCCACCTCACCACCTAGTAACATTACAGGCAAAATGTGAACAAAAGCAGAACCAATGCAGAGAGAATAGTAGCATGTGAATCTTGCCTCTGGCTCAATTGAAAAGCAGCTTGTTGTCCTCTCCATGTCGTAGCGGCCACTTTCCCTAAGCAGAGAGGAAAAAAAGAATTGGCATTGTGCATTAACGTACAATATGGATTATTTGTTGGTAACATTTGTGGTAATAAAAACAAAAGAATAGTGCTGTCACGGTCTGTAGCCGGGGTTCAGCACCGGACAGCTCCGTTGTACCGTCTTTGGTTACCTGATTAGTCTCTGTATGTATAAGAGAATTTCCTCCCCGTCAGCAATTGCCAGTTCGTTTTATTGTATTCGATGCACGTACCAGCGATCGTTGATCCGCCTTTCACCTCAACGCTACAGACCCGCCTTCCACTCAACCCACCCTGCAGTCTCACAATATGGTGTGTGTGTGTGTGTGTGTGTGTGTGGGTACCTTGATGCAGTTTCCTCCTGCTCTGAGGCCCAGTGGGTCCAGCGAAAAGACAGGGCTTCAGGAGGGCTTTTGCTAAACAGGCCAACTAAAGATGTGCTGCACTTAGACACAAATGTGTCTTTCATGGTGACACACCTATACCTCCATCCGATGTCTATGTCCTTACACACACCATGCACGTTCATGTACACATCTTCACCTGACAAAACCACAAGAGTACATATTCATTGGATCATCACATGGAGCGCCGCATATTGTAGGTCACAATTAAATACATGCGGGTTCTAAACAAACTCTGCTTAACTACTTTTTAGACACTTTCTAGCCATTTAAAAGGTGTTTCTCTCACCAGTATGGTAATGCAACCGCAAGTCTTGACTGTAGTTTCCAGTGGTCTTAGGGCTGAACTTCACAATCACCGACATACTATCACCCACACCAAGAAATGCCGATAGGGGTGTGACACTGAAGGGACTGCAGTAAAATAGATTAAAGGTATAGTCACCTATTGCAAGCTAAATGTAAGCGAATACACGTTTTGTCAAATTCAACACATATCTAGTCGCATTTCGCTATCTTACCCTTCTCAGTGTGTGTTGAAAAATGATCTGATACTTCTACACAGCCCTGTAGTGATGTGGTGCGTAATGAGAGAAAACCCAAACCACCCAACCACCCAAACCGACCCGCAAACCGCCAACTTGAGCCTGTATAGCAATGGCGATAGAGATACCAATTTGGAATTGAATGCACTAATAGCTAAATTGTCAATTGTAAGATTAACCAATGTTATTGTTATGTTATGTTATGAGGGAGCATATTAGATACTATACGGTTGGTGGGCAGTTATAAACATACAAACATACAAAAGTCACGTTACTATTGAGTCTCTAAGAGGTACTAAACGTCATAATACATTTGGGACATTACAGGCACATTCATAACGTTTCTGTAAAGTCATATATAGGTATAAAATATCAGTCACAATGCAGACCTTTTGAGAACATTAACAATGTCCCTCTGAAGTCCTTGAAGGTTGTGAACATAATGTAATTTTATAGATGTCCAGAGAACATTTCCAAACTTCTCTAAGTGGTGGTGAATGTCATAATATGGTTGGGACTTTATAGGCACATTTATAACGTTTCTGTAAAGTCATATATAGGTCTCAAATATCAGTCACAATGCAGACCTTTTGGGAACATGAACAACGTCCCTCTGAAGTCCTTGAAGGTTGTGAACATAATGTAATTTTATAGATGTTCAGGGATTTTTTTTTAAACGTCTCTGAGAGGTGGTGAATGTCATAATATGTTTGGGAGTTTATAGGCACTTACTACCGGTTAAAGCTGGCCTATTTACTGGAGGTTTTCAGCGTGATAATCAAATAGTTTTTATACGATAATAACGTTAACTTCATAATCAAAGCATTTTTAAAGACCTGTCAAAATCAGATTTAAGACATGTTAAGGCCTAAAATTCAGATTATTGTATTTTAGACTTTTTAAGGACCCCAGGAAACCCTGTAATCACTTGCATGTAAAAGTAGGCCATATAGAATTGTGTAATATTGTGTTACAATACAGCATTAATAAACAATATCATACAAACGCCACAACATTAAAGACATCTGTACTCACCTCTCGGTATGCAGCTGAAAAGTGGCTGGAGCTTTGCCGGTATTTCTAACCCACATGAACGTCTCTTTGGTGGCTTTTACCAGGCAATCAGGTAGCTTGACCTCATCTCTGAATGTTAAGATTGCCCGTGGTCCAATGGCACGGACTGTGACTACAAACTTTTCCCTTTCAGTTACGCACACCAAGGACTGGTTGTAGTCCTAACATACATACAGATGCATTTATGAAGCACACATGGCACATGAATGCATTACATACTAAATAAAAACAAAAACAGAAAATAATGCCTTTTAAAACTACAGTAAGTCAGTTGTCGATTTATGCGAAATCACTCTCCATTTCTATTCAAGTTATACATTGGATGGTGGTGTTGCTTTATATTTTCTCTACCTTGTACTCTGTGGGTCTGAAGAAGATGGTAAATTTGGCATGTAGGCCCGGAACTACCTTGACACATATATTCTGTGGTCCATCCACTCTGAAATAATCCGACTGGCTCATCTCCACCTTCACAGTACGAGGTGTCTACAAATGTAATTTCCATGCACATTACACATCAACAAACGTTACGATCTTTACTTAGATGTTTTGTAATGAAGAAAAGATTCTAGTAGTTATTTGTTGAGTCTTGGTAAGAAGGTGGAATATGCTTTGTTTTCACACAACACAGGGATTCACACACACACACACACGTAGATAAACGTTTGTACCACGTCAATGTTGCAGAGCTGTAGAGGAAGTTGGTATGTCTGACCAGGAGAAAAGTTCTGGAAGATGAGCTCATTTGGTGTGGGCTGGAACAATGCCCGGCCAACAGGTACATTACACACCTGACATAAAACACACACACACACACACACACACACTGTACAATACATGCCAACATATGCATGTGGACAATATATAATACATTTACATCTACAACTCTGATGATGAAATATAGGCTGGTGCAAATTACAAAAATCTGTACCTTAAACTGTTATAAAACTGCCTTACTCCACTGATTTGATCAATGTTATACTTTACAGGCATTCCTGAATATCAAACCAAATTGGAAAACAAGTGTATTATGTCTGTTATGGAGTTTAGAAACCTAGAGGACAATGTACAGTTAGTTTGTGATGTTTACTCTGTGAGGAGAGGTATCAATGTCTAGATGCTCCAGGATTTGAGGTGGGTATACATCCTTTGTGATGTTTTCCATGCGCTCTTCTGTAGTCTGTAATATCTCTTCTTCATAAATAGAAGGAGTCATCTACAATAAGCCACACAAAGTAGCAGCACAATTATAACAATCTGAAGTATACACAAACAAGGCATATTCAAATGTGAGCTATTATACATTAAATTGTCAATAGTTGTACAAGCTGTACACTGGATTTAATCAGATGAATCTCATTGTGCCTATAACCATCTAAATGCACTAAACTGAAAACCCATGCAGAACATTTTGAGATATTAGCAGAAGCTACAGCAGCTGAGGTTGTGATGTGATGACATCATGCTCACCCTTCTTGGAGGGCCCTTCTGCAAAACAAAGGAGGGTGCCATGTTCATGTTTTTCTGACTTTCCATTTTAAAGCAGAATTAGTAATCTGTTAAAAAAAAGTACAAATATAAACACTTTCTTAAAAACGGCTTGCCATACCCGGTACCGGTAGAGGAGCACTCCAATTTTCTCTCAGGTCTTAGCTCCCAATTAACAATCACAGAACCAGCCGTACTGTACCGTAGTGTACTATACTTTACCTGCGAACTCTGCGAACCGTTATGGAACAGCAAACGTTTAATTAAAATCATAAAATGTTACAATTTAACAAAATCTGCAATATCTCTTTTCTAGCGCATTTTAATTTACCTTTAATTAACCACCGTATATTGAAACTTACCTTAATAGTTAAAAGGGCACAGCGGTTTTTTAAATGTCTGTTTAACCTGGTTGCCGTGTCAACGAGTCAACCTATGGAACGACATTCAAGTCAATATTACATAAATATCCACATTAAATAAATAAATCAGACAATAAAAGTATCTAAATAAAACATGGAATAAATAAATGTATTTAATTTCAAAATTACGTTTTACAAATAACTACTTTTCTGGGGATGACCAAACAGGAAAACCGTGTAATTTCTTCCGCTCGCTTCCGTAATCGGAGAATGCGGCACGGTAACATTACATTCGTTCGTTTACCATAACTAAACTTAAACTGACAGCGTAACATTCACTTTTGGAGAATGAGATAACGATTAGTGATAGCGAGGTGGAGCTTTTCTGAACCAATAGAGCTTTCACCACAAGTGTGTCAAAAATGAGTTAATCGAAGCTTTTCAAACAGTGCTCGATGAGGAGCTGCTGGTGAAAGTCTGGGAAGGAACATTTTGTTGTACGGCATTTCACTACCGACACAATTACCTTGAAGCAAAGATTGAGGAATGGATACCATGAATTACCTAATACATTAATAAGAATGTTATTTTGCATAATACAGTGGAAATAAAAAGTCTACACCCCTGTTAAAATGCCAGGTTTTTGTGATGTAAAAGAATGATACGACAAAGATAAAAGAGATCAGAATTTATTCCACCTTTAATGTGACCTATAATGTGAACAATTCAATTGATAAACAAACTGAAATCTTCGAGGGGGGAAAAATGGAAAATATAAACCTTACAACCACCAGCTTGTCCACACTGGAGAGAAGCCTTACTACTGTTAATAGTGTGGGAAGAGATTCAGTGAGTTGTCAAACCTTGAGAGAAGCATTTCCTCTGCTAGCAGTGTTGGAAGAGATTCAGTCTTTTAGGTAATTTAGACATTTTTTGTTACATTTATAAAATGCATGCTTGCAAAACCGAAATGAAAATGCTGTGAATTTGCTAGTTATACTTGATGTGTTTATGAAATCAGTTGTGCTACACTGTTAAGTGCACACTAGCAGTCTGCTGTCAAGAATATTCATATATTTAATAGGAAATAATTATTCCACACATGCAGATTGCAGTATTCTCTGCTGATATTTATTGCAGATCTCTTCGCTGTTCATGCTGGTTTCACCATACACAGACTCAGACATCCAACAGACATTTTACAGTAGCTGGCATATGGAGGTCTTGTAGTCAGTCAACATAATATCATCATTCAGGCAGAAAAAGGCATTTGTTAAATCTAGGCAGCCCAATACATAAAAAACAGTGGGTCATGCCAAATTAAGACAAATCTGATTAGAAACTATAACCTTGTTAATTAAAAACACTAAATTATAATCAACCACTTTGTTAAGCAACATCAGTGTGCCACGTGTAACTAACTATTCCAGGCTGACAAAAAGCTAATTCTGCAATTGTCACCACTAAACATACTCATGTCAAGACTGATGCATAAATGAGCACGTCAAATGTGAACACAATTACACAAACAAGCCTGTCTGTTAGTGCTTTCATTTAGCTCATATTCAATAGTGTTAGTTTATCCTTCCCATCTTGCCTTTGCATTAAGTCAGAGCATACAGTAAGTCGTACAGGTATTAAAACAAACAAGCATGTAAATATATGTGTAAAAAAGGTAACTAGCTCATGCAAAACAACACATTTCATCACACAGCGATTTATAAGTCTGACAGGATAGGAAAGTCCTCATAATCCACTGTCCCATTAACCACACACTGAGGGCTCCAAGGCCCTTAACCCTGCCCGCTGTGTCTCTCATCTGAAACACTAGAAAACATATCAGTGTCACTGCAGATTAGTCCTAATACTAACATCCATTGTCTTGCCGGAAAACGAGGCAGGCCTCCCTGTCTTTATGAGAACGTTATGCTTGGACCACAGAGGCCGGGAGGTCACATCGCTACCTGGAGAAGTCAGGAAGGAGTCTCTTGAACCAGCGGCCTACAGCCACATCTACTCTCATCACCAGACCAACATCGATCAGCAAAAATATGTTGCTCACCAGGAACCCAGAGGCCTCAAACATTAACCTGGAAGACAAAAGGGGACAATCATGTCAGGTGAGATCTGTGCAGGACAGGTTTCTATTGGAAATTGTAGTGCTTTTTTGTGTGTTTATTTATCCTTCGCTATGGTTGATGACAAGTCCCTATTTGACCACAGGTCTATAAATACAAATAGTCATCACGTTATCATACATTTATTTACACTTTTCCTAAATTACTTGATTTGCACAGCATCCATGAAATACCTCAGTGCGGAAAGAAATCCATACCATTATTTACTGTGCAATAACCCAGCTAATGTTGGTGCAAATCAGCATAATTTATTAATTAGTAAATGCAGGGGAATATGTGCAACATTTCATAGAGATTAAAATATTAATTTTGGTTGAGAAATTAGGGTGAAAGATGTCAGTTTGAAACAGCATACATGCATTTGAGCATGTTCAACACAATCATGGCATTATTTCTATAATGTCAAAAGCCTCGTCAGTGAGTGAAAAATCTACTGGTCACTTTCTATGGTGCAAAAATCTTCCACTTCGGTATACATAATTTTTACCTGAACTACAGTAATGAGATGAAAAACTAACGAGGCCAGTATACGGTACAGTCGAATCAACAGACGTTGACGGTAAAAAAAAAAACATCCATGTTATTAACACATGCATTTTTTCAGTAGCCTTAGTAAGCCCTAAACCTTGTGAGTCGCACCTGATGCAATTCACAGAAGATCGTAGTTTTTTTAAGGAAACGAAAGTCCTAAAACCATATAACTATATAAATAACAAAACACACAGGCATATGATGAAAAAATGCATGCACCCTGCCTTTCTTCTTTGTGTGTTTTATTTAAATGGCGAACCATTCGGGGAATTATCGCCACCATCTGAACAGGAGTATGCATATCAGTAGGATATCTACTGTACATTAGGTCTACATAACAAACAAGCTAACAAATTAACTATGAACACATGTAATAAGTAATTGTTACGCAAGAATGTTAAGTTATTTATAGAGAACATAGTCAATTTTTGCGACCTGAATTGTTAAATGATAGCTTTATGTAAAAGGGAAAAAAAGAACAGTAAGCAACGTAAGCAATTGATGGAAGTTTAGGCACGACGCTATGCCGTGCTCATGCTGTCAGCTCACACCCCCTACCAATGATCATATGACCATGTGGGTATAAGTCAGATCTACTTCCTCAAGTGTCCAATCTGTTGCAGTTCTTTGTCCGTCTATTCCATTGTCCCTCTGTTTGGAAAGTATCTTCTTTCTGGAGAAAACGAAACCTTTCTTCACACATTTTAGTGGTGCTCAACGTATTAGTGCAATAACCTAATGGCAAGTTTACCACATAGATCTGGCTCGAAAAAACAGCAGGGAAGTTTACTCGTTATCAAAAGGGTATTTCTGCTCTTTGTACTGCTCACCTGTAATATCAGAAGTATACAATGTAAACCTAGCAATATCATTCTTATTCTTGCCGACGACCAAGATGTACTAATTGGGGGAATGGTAAGTATTCACCTCATCATAGGCATATTCACTTTGTTGATTGACTATTGTTGGTGATACATTGGAGTGGTAGGCTACTTTTCCAAAAAAGGAAGTGCCTTTATCTGCTGACAGTCCCATGTCGCTATACACACACACACACACACACAGAGAATGTATAATGCACAATGCAAGTACAAGTAATGTAATAGTTACATGTTCTGCAGAGACTTTTGCTATAAACACACAAAACCCACTTGAAATGCCTTACTAAATAATTGAAAAATATATATAGATGTTCCATTTATAGCTCTCTGTATTGTACAGACCCCTATGAAGAAAACAAAGGCCTTGATTGGAGATGCTGGAGCAACATTCTCAAATGCTGTAAGCACGTTTTAATAGCCTCAGACATTCAACATTGCATACTTTCAGATGTTGATGGCACCAGTTGTTCCGTCTCAATGCTGTCTAAAATGATAATGACAATGTTCCTCCATTTGTCCATGCCCGTCAAGTACACAGCCACACCGTTGTGCTGCCCCAGTCGGAGTAGCATATTGACTGGACGGTATCCTCACAACCATGAAGTCAGGAACAACTCCCTGTCAGGCAACTGCTCCAGTCTTCTGTGGCAGAAGGGCCCTGAGGCAGAGGCTTTTCCTGTTTACCTAAGCAAACAGAAATACCAGACCTTCTTTGCTGGGAAGTATCTCAACCAGGTTTGAAGTTAGCAAGCGTTCTGGATAATGACCCTGCCTTTAATACTTTGTAGTTTACCTCAAACTGTGGCGTGTTTAGTAGTAATCAACCTTTCTTCTGTCTGTCCATCAGTATGGGAAGAAGGAAGCTGGAGATATCACTCATGTTCCACCTGGCTGGGACCAATGGCATGCACTGGTGAGTACTGTATTCACACACACACATCACGAGCTCGCCAGCTCTCCAGCTCACTCACTCTGTCATCCACCTATGATGCCACCACTACCTATGACGTATGAAGGTTGGAAACTCCCAATACTACAACTACACTCTGTCAGTCAACGGTAAAGAGGAAAAGCACGGAGACAATTATGAAAAGGACTACCTCACCGACCTGATAGTGAGTGTCAATCTTTAATTATTTATTTGCCGGTATAATGTACTGTAGAATATTTTACAAGATTATGGGTGTCTTTTGCCTTGTTTGCAGAACATAAAAAAGTACATTAAACTTTTACTGTTAATTTCTCTTTAACTGGCTTCATGTTTTGAAGCAAATTGATCTAAATGTTAATCATTAATGACAAATGTGAGCCTGTCAGCATATGTTTATGCTTCTGCAAGGTTTTTTTTTTGCATACCAGCACTTTTTCATGCTTATTAAATATGATCTGTGTTCCCCTTAATTATCTACATAAAATCATATTTAACTCACTTTTACCATGATAAAAGGTATAATTCATCCTACAATGGTAATTAATGGAAATTTTTGCATATTCACTAAAAATGCTCACTTGCTAAAATGGCTGAAATAAATTCTGGGCTAGTCACAGCCAACATTCACCTTTCACCTGTTCATCCAGTTGAACAAGTCAATACAGTACCTGGACAACAGAAGTCCTCAGCATCCGTTTTTCCTCATGTTGAGCCCCCCAGCCCCTCACTCTCCATGGACAGCAGCTCCTCAGTACCAGAAGGCATTTGGCGATGTTAAAGCCCCCCGGGATGGTAGCTTTGACAAACCAGGGAAGGTAGGCACAATATAACATGCTGGAAATAAAATAAATAATCTAGAATCACGCCTACACACAGAGTAACCCCCAGTCGTGTGAGATGGGATTCTATCAGCATATTATTGTGTATTTCAGGACAAACACTGGCTGCTGCGCCAACCCGTTAACCCCATGAATAATGACTCCCTCAACTACCTGGACAATGCCTACAGGAGGAGGTGCAGCTGCAAATTATCAATCATTACGGGGACAATCCTTGCACATTGCAGTCGTCAAAATGACCAAAGTCTTCTGCTACATGTTATGATTTAAGCCTTACCCGGTATTTTCAGCCAGTCAGCACCAAGGAATTGCGTGTTATTCTTATGGACCATGGTCATCCTTCATATATATTGTTCAATAATTTACAGTATACCTTCTATCTAGCCTGAAAACATTTACCTGTGAGACCCTCTGCTTAGGGGTGTTTCTCTGTCAATAGTCTATCAAAGTTGTGATGTTTATTTATGTAGCCCTTAATCACATTACCGTCTCCATGGACTGCACAGGCCCACATGTCACATGCACTGCTCTATTGACCAATAGCAGCACTTTGTTGGCTTGGGACTAAAATGCTGTCATTATGCAGTTGCTCCAAAGTTAAGATCAGTTTGGTCTTATAAATAGTGAAAATGATTGTTAATAGAACTGCATACAGTATGTGTGATATGCAAACTCTGAATAGATATTTTATGTGGTTTTGATGCCTTAGCAAATATCTTTTGCATAAATGCCAACAGCTAGCGTGATTTTAAAAACAAAAATATTTTGAAAAGTTAAAGCATTTATTACACCAGAGTATAGTAAATAGGCTTTTTTGTTGTTGTTGATCGTTTTACATCTATACAAACAATGTACCCTTGTGGCATAGATTAAAGTGATGTATATTATTTTTAGGCTAAAACATTTGGAGAAACATTGGTTCAGGGTGTATATTTTCATGATCATAATGCTGGAATATGTTCCTCCAGGTGGCAGACTCTCTTATCTGTGGATGACATGGTTGAAGCCCTTGTCAAGAAGCTGGGCAATATTAAAGAACTCAATAATACCTATATTTTCTACACCTCAGACAATGGCTACCACACAGGTTTGAGTGTACTTGATATTTGGTTTATCCCTCAAAGTTAATCTGTTGTTGTATTTGCCCATATTTATTTGTAATTATTTTATCGTTTTAGGACAGTTCTCTCTGCCTATTGACAAGAGACAGTTGTATGAATTTGACATTTCAATCCCCCTCTTGGTGCGAGGCCCTGGTATTAAACCAAACCAGACATTACAGGTGAGAAGCAGTCATGCTTGTGTTAAGAATAAATGTCATTATTCCTTAGCAGTACCAGTATGTGTTTTATTTATCTATGATCCCATTAAACATAATTTAAATCAGATGTGCCTTTCCAAAGTTTGTGGTGCTAAACCAAAAGTTCCAGGGGTAAAAGTGATTTACCCCAAAAGGCACCCAAGTTAGCACACATATATTCCAGACAGAGGCGATCTACCTCAAAATTCACCAGATTATTCTGGTGGACTGCTAATGTTTTGGCCCTTTTAAACCTCTTTAACACTTAAACTGTTTTGTTAAAATGTTGTATTATTCCTTCAGGCTCCGGTATTGAATATTGACCTGGCTCCAACCATACTGGACATATCTGGTGTCAATCTGTCCAATGTCAACATGGACGGACAATCCTTCCTCTCTCAGATGGTGAGCTTGTTTAATGTTTTCCCTCTTTTTTTTTCTTAGTTATATTCACTTTTTCCCTCTCCATGTTAATATATATGTAAAAAATATTTCCTGCGTAAAGGCCCCATCATTGCGCAACGGCACGACACGGCCCTATTTCCTCGTTGAATACACAGGAGAGGGACACGTGCTTTCAGACCCCGAGTGTCCCAAGCTCGGCCCTGGCCTCTCTGTGAGTGTTCATCTCAGATAATACAGTACTTGATGTGCTTTTAGCTAACCTTATCATGCAGTGATTTATGAGACTTACCCACCATTTATTTCTTGTTTTGACATGTAAAGGGGAGATCTGACATGCTAATTGTTTATTTGTATCACTTTCTAGCAATGTTTTCCTGACTGTGTGTGTGAGGATGCCTACAATAATACCTACGCCTGTGTCAGGACCCTTGCAGGCACCAACCTACAGTATTGCGAGTTTGCAGACAGTGAGGTAAGTGGTATGGTCTGAATAGTTTAAATGAATGTCAAAAAATGTGCCTTAGACATGTCGCTCAATCCCCGACACAAGCCGACCTGTTACTTAACTGCTCGAAAATACTTGTACTGTATGTGGCCTTGGATAGAAGCAGTTACTAATGTTATTACATTGTTAATTGTAAATTGGATTTAAGTCAGTGAACTATTCATATCTGTCTATCTGCAGTCATTTGTAGAGGTGTATGACCTGGAGAAAGACCCCCACCAGCTGGAAAACATTGTGAAGAAGGTTGATCCAGAAGTCCTGCAGACCATGAACCAACGTCTGATCAAGCTCCAGTCCTGCGCAGGTAGCAGCTGTTGGAATCTCAAGGGATAATGCGGTTGCAACATGTTGGACTGTGACTAATCCATTGGCTGTTTGTGACCGACAACCATCTAACCTGCTGGGCAAGGCACCTTTCGCCACTAAGCACTTTGATATGTTGTGATTAAGATAGTAGGTACTACAAATACATTTTATAGCTGCACATCACTTAGGACTCCATTCGCTTTTTAATAAGGTTTCGGTGTTTATGGTAAAAACACAATTTCGGGTTAACTCCTGACCCGGTGCATAGCAGGTTCATTTAAATAAATAACTTTTTATATGCACTGTATGTTGATTTTACTAATGGTCTTCATCCAATGACTCTAGCACATAGTATAAACTGCCAGTTTACTGCTCTCTGCCATGACACTTGCTTTTCTGACATTGACATATTTTCTTTTGTTTCTGTAAAATGTTTGCATGTTTTTTATTTTTTTTCTGGGCTGAAAAACATGATGTATGCACTTTCATGCAGTGTTTCAAACAACCGTCGCTGGATTAATTGGGCACTTTAATGCGGGTGAGGAGTGCACCTTCTCTGAGGTATTCATTTTGAAAGTCTGACCGTGTATTCATTTTGAAAGTCTGACCGTTTGGCTATGTGTGCATAATTTTTTTTTTAAACAGTACAAAGCCAATGTGGGTTAAACTCCTTTTTTATAATAGTCTGTCAATATCTCTACTACATTTACATCTACAACACAAACAGGAAATGAGAGCAGTGGTATGCAGTGGAGTGGCAAATGCCGTAAATGAATAGCAAGTAAGCATTTATCTCAAATGATTGTCTATTTAGTCTGAAATAGAATTGCTATTTTATAGGCCAGTTATGTTGGACCATGCTAATAGCTGTCTGGTTTGTTGATACTGTGGACTTTTAAATCAGGTATTTAATTGTACAAATACCAACTGCCTTTGAATTGCAAGGTGACATTACCAGTTATGATTGTTTTTATGTGTATCATTTATAGAGGGGAATTTCACATGGGGACTTTTTTGGGGGAAAACTTGACTTGTTTTCTAGTGTTTTTCTTTGCACCGGCATTTCCTCATGCCTTAACTGTGAATGTGAACTGTGACAAACTCAATAAAAATGAAAAGCATTTCAGGTTAGTTTCTAAAACTGGACAACAAAGCCACCAAATTCATTTTCAGACGACTTGCTTGCAGATTAACTTGCTTCTAGTATTTATTAATTATTTCATGGAAAGACAATGGCTGACAACTATCAATTGCTGCGTCACATCAACGGTCACAGTAATATTTTAGGGAGGGCACTGACGATCTCAAGAAAAATACAATGTCAGTTTCCACAAAATAAGACTACAAAATATACAGGTTAGGTAGTTGAATTAAAGTACAAGTGTATATCTTCAGATAAACACTCTAAACTCACTCTAAAATATTTATCTCACCATCACAAAGAAAGACAACAGTTTAATCAGCGGTACTGGTAGACCACCTTATCCTGCAGGGTCTGAATCTCTAATTTGACAGGACATTTGTAGAAGTGAGAAAGCAGAGATTCTGAGTAACCTATTAAAAAATAAAACTTTTGAGGGGGTAGTTTCTGTAGCATTAACGCACACACAATGAGCATATTGCCACGCCTCTTGATCACAATCTCATTGGCAAGGCAGCTATGAAATGTTCCAAAGATGAACCGTCTTACAAACACATCTTCTACAGTTCGCTCAGCTGCACCTTCTTCCCCTTTTAGATTACCTAGAACAGAACAAATAACAAGGTTAGCTGTGAAATACGTTTCTACCTTGCCACTAATGCTGATGATTTGCCGTGTAGTGAAGGAGCTCACTTGTGTGCTGGGACAGCCATCCCTTTCTATGGGCTATGTAATGTGGATTGAGAGCTTGTTCATATGTCACAGGCCTGTCTCCTTTCCCAACTCGAATACGAGCTGCTCTATTCTGTAAGGAAATAATTGACCGGGTGTAAGAGAAACCGCTACATGGAGACTATTGTTTTCTTTAATATAATATAATGTGCGATTATCGTTACCTTGCAGTTCACTGCAGACACGTGAAGGCTTCTGGCTCCAAAGCTTGAGCCTAAAATACAAGTTCTGGAAATTCCCTGGGGAGAACACACGAGAGACCAGTAAAGCCTTCATTTTTGCATGTTGTCCTTCAAGAGTTCAACGTTACATTTCAAATGCACATTACCGATAAATACGTGTTAGATATTGTAGT
>JAODTR010035604.1:0-19539 GCA_025399935.1 Amblyopsis rosae | reverse complement strand
CCCCCCCCCCCCCCCCCCCCCCCTCGTGGCATTAATTGTTTCACATTTCTATTCTGATCTTAGAAAGAATAACCGTCTTTGTATGCTATTTTATATATTGGAAAAACATTGTTATGGATGGTTTGTAGGAAGCTGAGAAAATGTTAAATATGTAAAGAAATAAATAATGTGGAGGGTATAGGGTCCTAGTGGTTGGAGAGAAAGTCCTAGAGGCATACTGTAACTTTCTCAATATTTCTGGGTCAAAGCTGGCACTAAAACTTCTGCCCACAGCAAGTTGTCATGTCAAAGTGTCCTCAGACAACTTACCTGTATGTTCGCTGGCACACAAGTGGTTCTGGAAACCTTCAGCTAAGTCAAGAGTGAAATAAAAAATCTATATGTTCTCATAAATAAACGTCAGTTTGACTGCTATATATATGGCAGATTGAGGTTTAAAAAAGAAGCCAGCTTGCTGTCTATTCACGAAACCTGGCAGGTTTAATATCGGGTATGTAACATATAGTATTTTCTTCCCCCTGTGGAGTCATTTTATGCATTACTGGAGATTTTAATTGTGATACAGTAGTGCATATACGATACAGCATGAAACATTGCATATCTAGTTTATGTTTTAATTTGTTTCTGCATTACATGGAATGTGCTAAACCAGCAGCCAGTCCCATTTGAGTCACATCACACACAGGACACAACACTCAGCCATTTCTTTCAAAACACCTTCTGTCTTTCACAGTAGCACTGATATCAGAGCTTCAAGGTCTTCTGAACAGAATTCCATGCATACATAAAATATGAGTGCTAATGACTAGTCCCATATTACGGCAACATGCAATTACCATCATAATGATTTGCCATTTATTTGCTTTTGCAGCAATGTGAAGAATTGGGATTAATTAATAATTTGCAAGTACAGAATTAATTGAAAGAAGCCATAGCAGCAGATGTGCGAGCGTCCCTTCGCATAGGATGGAGGGCACAATTTAATGATGATAGGCTGCCTTGTTGAATTGTGACCCGGCTTGAGGACAAAATAGTGTGATTGAGGCGGGCATGGGAAGAGGATGATGTCAGGAGGGAGCAGTCACACTTATGTGACTAATGGAGGGTGTTACACCAAGCTAAGTGTCATCTCTGACCTAGGCTTTCTGATGTTCCAGGACATTTACTTTAAGACACAGACACAGTCTCGTTTTGGACTTGCACCCAGATTTTAAGAGGTTAGATGACTAACAAACAACTATTATCCTTATGAAACCATCTTGATATTGTAAGAGAATGTGTTACTTTGCTAAACAAATCACTAGAAAGATTTTCTCTCCGTTTTGACTAGTGGATCAATCTAAAAGCACTTTGCTGACGACGAAGAGAGCATTTTCAACATCACATGAAAACACAAATCCACTCTGAGCATGTGCAGTGGCGTTTTCCTATTTCCTACTGTATTTGTATTTTCACAATAAACCAAAATTGATTTGAAACATTGAGTATTCTGAATTTGTACAAAATTACAGAAAATGCATATTTGTATAAAATACTCAAGGCTCTGCTGAGAGTTTGAACTCTACAGGAAGGAAAAACATTATGTAGAATTAGGCTGTATTGTATACGCAAAACTGAATAAAGGAGAGAGAAAAAAAGAAATCACAAATACATAAAAACAAAAAACATTGACAATGTGTCTAAGGAATGTTTGTAGAGACTTGCACACTGTCCAAGTCAAAGACATGACAGTTGATTTACCAATTGCATAATAGTGTTTAGTTGTCATTTAAGAATCACTAAATAACAACTATTTCTAATTGCCTCCAGTGATGAAGGAATATTATTCCTGCAGATGAGTCCTGCGGCCTCTCAACTGGAGCTGAGGAGGAGAGGCTTGTGTTTAATCGAGCAAAAAATAGTCCAGCTCTAGAGAAAGCAGGTGTCCTCTGAAATGGGCACTAATCATTGCTGTGCTGGTCTGTCTGGTCTTTTAGACGTCAGTTTCTTGAGCTGAGAAAACAATGGACGTTGTTTCACTAGCTGCCACCAGGCCAACCAAGTCCTTCATCTGAGTGGTATGAGCTGGTAATTTTATTTTTTCTGGACGAGCCTTCGTTGCCAGGATAGCTACGCTCACATCCATCTTCAAATCCAGATACAGTAATTAGATAACCTTTTCTCCAAGCCCCCGAAGGCAGCTTGTAAAAGTGGAGAAGTGTACCATAGGTCACGAGATCTGACGCTGTAGCTGATCTATGGATATTGCAGTCTGTCTCAGGATTTTGCAATACCTCCTAGGTAGTCAAGCTCCACCTCTTTGAATGCATGGAGCTGAGGTTTTGCTAGCATTTCAGGTAGTTTGTCTTTAAACTATTCAGCTGATTCACACTGTGTTGGGCAGGGTGTTTCCAAAAGTAATTTCAAAAATAGATTTCTATTTCAAGTAGAAATAGAAATAACGATTGACTCTGGTTGGTGCCAGTACAGTAGGTGTACAAGTTATTACCAAGGAATTGGACCACCTTCAAACAATGAGTGCAATGCTTTGACAATGAAAATGCTTTTAGAAATGTAGGTGTTAGGACCGCCATCAACAACAAATGAAAGCACGTGTTACTTTGTACCCACTATGCTGTAATCAGGAGGTCAGTCACTTCAGTAGATCAACTGACCGGGCAATGCTATGCCCACCTCAGCTCACCTGTATAACTAACTCCCAGGCAATGCCTTATTATAATGAATCAGCTTCTTCTTACTATTGTTGAAACAATGTGTCACATAGATCGCTACCATTGCGACCACCCGAAAGAGCCCGAAATGTTTGCTACTGTACAATTTCCTCAGTAATGATCAGCGAGCTGAACAAACAACAACTTGGGCATTTTCTGGTATATTAAAGCATGTTATTGTTTTACACACTGCTGGTCTTTTCATTGTACCTTATTAGTGATCATAGCTCATGCCCGCTCTGCCATTTCTGATACCCCGTCACGCACGCACGCACACGCACCACCACAAACTTGTTCTGACGCGGGGGCTGGCTGTTTCATTTCCATACAAGAGCCCTTGTCTTTAAAGCCAGTGTGATACTAAGGTGAAGCAGACATTGTAATGTGGAGAAAGACACTCTGTGGAATGATAAGATGCACTGGAGTGTGTATGACGACAACAAAGCCTCATATATAATCCTTATTCTGCAGAAGAACAGAATGGAGGTCACTACTACTACACAGTAGCCCTGCTCACACTGTGTATCTGCTTGCTGTAGTGCCAGATGAAAATAACACAGCGCTTCAAATCAGTGTTTTATTAAAAGCAAACAAAAACAGTGAGATTGCTCCTCCGTATTGGCCAGCTGCTGCCCTGTGGTCAGGGAAAACACGTGGGTAATAACCAGCCCTGTCCCCTGGAGGTCTCCTCTCTTGTCCCACAATCCATCTGGAGACGCATGCCACTGCCCAGACGCGGTCCGGAGGAGATGGATAACTCTGGCCCAGGGTTCCAGCTCGTTTGCTGGGGTCAAGATCACATACAGTACTGTACCGATTTATTACACACAGAACCTTGGACGCATAAGAGGAGAATTGGTTTGTTTTTTGCAGAACTGAGATTAGAAGTTCAATGGTGGCAGCCCTCTGCCATACGGTGGCAGGCTGGAATGTACTATCCTAGTGAGGATGGGGCCCTAGAGACACCAGTACCTTGCCTGGGAGGGTTGTTGTACTCCTGCCAGACCAGATAAAACTTGAGAGAATTGGGCACTTATCCAAACTTGGCTGCATAATCTTTAAAAACGACTCTGCGCCTCCGCAAATTCCACATACGAGTGTTGACGGTATGCTAGCATGCAGCTTTAAACACAATATAAACAACAGCTTTAGTTTTCACTCGGTATCTGCTCAAGGTCAGGTATGTTCCTGTGCTACATCAGTAAATTTTTAGGACTAATAAAACAAGTTCTAATAAAAAGTTCTCATTCTCTCCACAATCCCTGTCAGATGTACAGTTTATGGGCAGAATAATGGCACATCATTAGAGACATTTTTTTTCCCCACCTAATGGAAAGATTTTGTACCTTTCCTTTTAGAGGTGTTTTATGATGTTCTTGAGTGAATAATCACAAAGATACCTGCTGGGAACGATTTCCTTTTTTTTTTACCGTTACAGCATCAATCACTACAAAAGCTATTTCTATAAATTCGTCCTAATTTAGGGGGAAGATATATTTTTGCAGTGGGGGTGGGTGAAACCAAAACCAAGGTTATTGGCACAATGGGGACGTATACAAATGTCTGCATCCACAGTAACAGTTGCATGCTGGTGGATATTCCGTTGCCCTTGTAATTTCTTTGATGTATCCTTTCAAGCTAGATTGGTTACAGTTCAGACAGAGGCCACCACCTAAACAGTTGCAAACACAATCAGTGGAGTACAGTGGACCTGATGTTTTCCTGCCTTGTCATCGGTGTGTGTGCATTGTTATGGCAGAAGTTAACAATAGAGGGAGAAGGGTTATGATTTTATTTCCCAACCACAAGAAATGGTTAGATAAAAGTAGTTGAATATGAAGATATCCTTGACCAGTAAGAGTATTATGTTGATGAGGTGGGTTGAGGAATTGTATCAAAATCAAAATGGTATAAAATTGTGGTACAGTATCTTTTCAACTCAAAATAAAATAGAGATGTTTTACCAGCTTATATTGAGTTGTACAGACATATGGAGCCCTATTTTACAGTAAACAATCTAAGCGCACGGTGTAAAGCAAATGCCGGTTTTAAATGTGTCAAAATCCACTTTTGCTATTTTAACGGTGCATGGATAAACGATTGGTGCGCCAGGTGCATGGTTCAAAAGGGTTGTACTTACACTCTTAATAATTCATGGGTGTGTTTTGGGCGTAACATTCCTGTACAATAAACCAATCCGAGTGTCATCTCCCATTCCTTTTAACCATCCAAGTGTGTTTACACCATGGGTAGATTCCTATTATAGTGGCAGGTTTGTGAAAATGCTAGAGCAGACCATCTAGGCAACAGTGAGATTCCAACAAGATCCCTAATATATGTTGATGTAGACTACACACTTATAATATTTCACAATGTACTCTTTTAATTTGTAACCCTTTGCATGTTTGTGCGCTCCTGGGCTTGTGCACCCGCCATAGATGCTACTATCTTGATAACGTTGATTTTAGACCAGGTTTTGCTGGTCAATCATGCAATCACTTTCCGCTCCCTTAAGATAGCAATGCGCAAGCAATTCGTTAGACCCATAGAACTATATGGTTAGACCACACCTCGTGTTTAGACCAACACACCCAGAGGTACTCAAATTGGTGCTAGTGAATTTGCTATTTAAACAACATGGGTGCTGGACAGGAAAATGACAACTGTGACAACTTGTTTTCCCGCTTTTGGATCACCGAATTTGCGCCACCGGGTGTAAGATAGGGACCATAATATTGCAATGTTCTCAAACTAGTAAATAGTTTAAAAATTGCATATTATTTTCAAAGAGATTAATTAACGCATTTTTATCCTTTTATGAAAGCAGCTGTAATAGATTCAGGATTAAAAATGCCTTTTTTTATACTGAGAAACTAAATCATACAGATGTGTGTGTGTGTGTGTGTGTGTGTTATGAACAATAATGGTCTTTTTATAAAATATATTCTGATGTGATGTGATGATATAATCTGATGTGGTTTCTTTTTAAAAGTAGTTTTTTAAGATGCTCACTATCCAAACATTTGTTTACAGATCAGAGATTGTCTTTGTAATTAATGTTTTAGGCCTCTGTGACATTATAGGTGGAGTACAGACATTTCTTCATGAATAAAAGTGGTTTCTTAATAAAGGCTTCCTTTTGGCATGAGTTTATATTTCTTTATTTATGAAACATGTACATACAATTTAAAACATACTTACAGTACCTCACAATGGACATAATATTTTATAATCAGTATTACTGGACACTGAGGCTTTCCTTACTGGCTAAAATGTGTGTCAGTGCATTAACAGAATTTATTTTTACTGCAGTCCTTGTCAAACCCTTTGAACAGATAATAAGCAAACTTCTATAAATTCTAGTTGAGTTAGGTGAGGCTCACCTTTGCCTGCACTCTAGCCAGTGTTCTGTTCTCTTATGTTTGTTATTACATTATATTAGCAATATATTCTACGACATTTTATAGCATTTATTATATGTTCTTCTGATAAAGATACAGTAAGACGTTTTACCATGTCGTGTCTTACACAAACATGTTAAAATAGCGATTACTTCATTTTTCATCACTAAGCAACACCAGCTATTGTGATTAATTCCAATTAATTATTTTAATTTGATAGCACTAATAACACTAAGCAAACACAAATAGTATGCATTACCATCAACATGAAAACACAAGTATAATTTGTGATTTGTTAAAAACCATGCATCAAATATAAGCATGGTTCAAATGTATGCATCCCTGAAAAAAAATC
Organism: Amblyopsis rosae; assembly: GCA_025399935.1. Lineage (NCBI taxonomy): Eukaryota > Metazoa > Chordata > Actinopteri > Percopsiformes > Amblyopsidae > Amblyopsis > Amblyopsis rosae. Next base: position 13,072 of record JAODTR010035604.1, on the reverse strand, counting down.
AGTTGTATAAATTCCAAACAGGGGCCTTGTATCTTTACCAGAAGCCAGTGACGTCAGCAGAATGATGCAGCCTTAACAAAGTAATCCACAAATGTTATGACATTTCTCTCTAATGGCATGTGCGTTCCTTTGTAATCCAACCTAACATTTTATGACAGAAACATGTCACCCCTGTGCCATATGATCTTGACATTCTAGACCTAGCTGGATGAAAAAGTAAAACAAATGTGTTCTGTTGCATATAGCTGTTGGTAGCCTCCCCTAAGAATTTCTATGTATGTTTGTGTGTGTGTGTGTGTGTGAGGGGGGTCATCTAGTAGTGGTACATTGTAAGTGGTAATGCTGATATTTAAAGAAATTCATTTAAATGTTCTTCTCATTGGAATTGGGCTCTGTTTTCCCATGAAATGTGCGACAGGAACAAATTGGAATCCTATAACCACCAGGATTCCAGTGTTGAAATTACACAGAAGTGGTTCAGCAAAATATACTTTTAAATGATGACTCTATCTGCACTGTGTGATAGCTCAAATGGGAACTATATCTTGCAGCTACAGTATTGAGAAGCAAAGCAGCAGTAGAGAAAGAATGCAGTGAATCAATTGTGGGACTTCTAATTCTGTATATGGCCACATAAAATTGGCTGGCTGGCGAGAAAATATCTTTCTTATTAGTTATTTTTGGTAAAGGAAGATAATACAATGAGGGGGAGATCACATTAATATGAACAGTATTAAAAGCATGCAGAGTACCAATATCTACAGAGCTGTACCTGTTGAGGGAGATTGGTCAGATTACAAAACATTTACCAAAGTCTTTTCTGATATATCTGGCATACTTTGCTTCTTTTGCCTTTCCATACTTTCATTGGTTATAATTTTCAAAATAACCTGTCGATGATTAGTATTAACTTTGTAAATCAAATATATTATTAGCATATTTGGCATGGTATCAGATGTATTGTGTTGTGGGTGGCGTCACCTGAAGTGCCTCTTGTATGTAATAAAACAGATTCTTTGCGTGAATCAATTTGCAGTATTTATTGTGCTTATTGCATTTCAGGTAACTGAAAAATACTTTATTCTTAAGAAATGTACTGTAATGGATTATGACATTCTTCAGTTTCAGAGTTGTTAAATCCAAATACCTAGGTGTTATCCTAATCTTTTGTCTTCAATTCCCAGAGCCTCTATGTGATTAAATTGTAGATGCAGAAACCCAATGTTGATGTTTTTGTAATTTCTCAGAAAATAATATATACTAATAAATCCTTTCCAGGTCATCTTGTTTTTCATTTAATCTCCTGTACAGATTAAATAAAAAAGAGCATTGCTGCTGAAAACATATTTAATCTAATTTTCCTCTCTTCCTTTATGCTTTCCATTTTTGTTAGATAATGCATTTGAGATCTGCCTCAACACCATTCCCTCTAAAAGGCTCTTTATTCATTCAGTGGAGGGCTACCCCTTACCCCTATTTTCTCACTGACTCAGCAGAACCACGTAGAATAACACTACCTCAAATTAGACTGCTCCGCATGGAGTTCAAAAGGTGCTTAATCTTAGCTGCCACTCAAAAGACTGATAGAAGACCAACATGAAGACTGGCGAAAGTATGACAAAAGGTGTGAGCCATAGCAGCATACAAACAGAATTAGCATTTTGCTTAAATCCCATTAACTTTCCACATCCAGCAGTGGCACCAGCATTTGGACTGATTGCACATCCCAGGAACAATGTAATGCACTTCAATTGTTGGTACCTTCTAAAGTATGACTGTTGACTTGTCCAACTTTGTCTGTTTCCCAGTATTTTATTCCACACACACCAATCAACATTAGCATGTCAGTGTGCACCATTGCTTTAAAAAAAGCTCCCTCTAATGAATTGCATGGTTACAGTAGGGCTACACAATTAATCTTATATTAATCAAGATTACAACCACTGCAACCATATGCTAATTGAAAAAGGTCTCAATTGCTGCAATAAATACTTGAAGTATGTTATCACATGTGCTGGGCTTAATTTTCTACAAATAATAATTAGGAGCTGTGTCCACTGAATGCATATTTTTATCAACTTTGTTTATTATCCAAATTCAATAATAATTTAGGAACACAATTGTTGATTTGTTTTGGTTGTATTTATACTGTAATATGCAGATGCAATAACAATTTCCAATTGGTTTGTGGTGTTCCAGTAACTAATCCATAACTTCACTGATATATATTGACAATGCCTTTACTATGACAGTTAGAAAGGAGGCTTGCTACAGTATACTGTAGAATCACAGATGCAGATAAATATAGAACTGTATTTAAAGTACAAAATGCATGTCTTAAATAAATCTTGCTTTGAAAACACCAGGTAGCTTTCCAGACACCCCAGTGCTATTCATTTGAATGAAAAGCCAATAAACTAACTTACTACAGAATGTGTGTGGTGTATTTGGAGGAAACAATCTTGCAGTGCCTGCCATTTCCAAACCTCTGTGTGCACGCGTACGCGCGTGCACAGTGCACACCTCAACTCTTCAAGAGCCGTCATTCCTTTTCCTTTTGTCGCAGCGCTGATAAATCAGGGCACCTAATCAGTGTATAAATATTCATGAGTCCAGCTCGGAGTGCTTTTTTGGAGGTGTAACTCTTCACAATGTCTTGGCACACAGCCTCTGTTGTGTCTCAACTCCGGCAGAGCGGTGGCTAAGGACGAGAAGGACTGCAGCAAGGACTACGCTGGACCAGTTTAGCATTTAGAGAGTTTTGAAAATTGGAGGTCTCAAAAAAAACTTTTAATCCCACCTCAAAGATATATATCTCGTTCATATTCTAGAGTGAAATACTGGGTGTCAAAACATGAACAATTACGGAATATCATACATTTCTGACCAATTGGGAAAAGAGTTTGTCTGGGACATTAGAAGAATTATTTTTCAATTTTGAAACCCTTTAATGCCTGCCATCTTATTTCTCCCCTCCGTTAAACTGCCATTTCTCCTTGTACTAATTGAACGCCCCCCTCTCCTTCCCAACACCGTCATGTATTGCTAATCTATCATTGTTTGTTGTGAGTCGGTGTGGTGTCCTTTCCACTGACTTTGAGAAAGCACTTTATCTTATTTGTTTGTTCCCTGACATGTGCATGATGCACTCGACCAGGCTGGCCATTTAGAAGCTGGGTAGCGTTCAAGAACAGACTACTTCATCATCAGACCTTAGCCAAGTGTGGTGGCTTTGAGACGGCATCTGCATGCTTGGGGTCATCTGTAAGATCAATATATTCACCGTTGGCATCTAATTTACTTATCCATGGGAAAAACTCTCTGAAATTCTGTACTGTATGTGATACAATATGGAGTTCAATGCGCACGGGACTTGATAGCACTTGAATACTCAAATTCAATTCTCTTCAGCTAAAACAGAGCTTCCAGCAGAAAGTACAAATGAGAGATGGTAAAAATAAATAGAGGGTGAGTAGAAAACAGAAAAAACACATAATATACAATGCTTATATGGCTGAAATTACACACAATAAAATCACCATCACTGAGCAATAAACATACAGTAAGATAACCGGTTGCATAGCTATTTTATAGTTAACTGGCACAGATGCTAATGGGATGACAGGTATGTCACGTACTACAGAAAATAAAGGCTTTCTAAACCGGGAACACTGTAATCTTGTTTTACGAAATGATCGATTGCTTCCAACTTCTAATTGATGAATTGAAATGTCTGGATGAAGTGGGCTGTAACTGACTTACTGTAGGTAAATGATGTAAGATATTATTTACATACTTTATAATAGGAAATCTAATTATATATTTTCCATTTGGTGGACAAAAGTGCTTACATATTTAATCTAGAAAGCCTAAGTGAGAAATTAGATCTCAACCCTGGAACCATACAGTAAATGGCCTTCTCTAACAATTCAGGTAGTTCTACTTCATATCGGAAATTCTTAAGGTGAAATTAAATATATTCCAAAGCCTTTGTTTGGACATTAAAGTCACAGAATGTGGTTACTGACCCTGAAAACATGTAACAAATACTGATTGAGGGGCCATTCAGGCCAGTACATTGAGTAAATGTGAAATACAGCTGCCTTGAAGAACTAAAGGGCAAAAGACTGCATTGATGTACAATATGTTCCGACCTCGCCTGAGTGCTATTTATCACACATGTTTATAGTGAAGAAGGAGTAGCTAAAGGACTCAAGCTGCTCTCTTAGCCTTCAAGCCAAAATATGCTAAAGACACTTACTTACAGGAAAAAGGTTGTAAAATGTCTGGTTCGTTTTTGCTGTGACCAAAGTAAGCATGGAAACATTGATAAACACAATCACCCTAATAGAGCCCTTACCCTTGTGATATGACAAAGACCCAAAATGTTGCTAAAGGACAGTACAGTACACCTTGAGTCTATCCTGAGACATCTACGTTGCACTATAATTTCATCACCTTTAATGGTACAGCCCATTCTTTATTGCTGTAAAAATATATTTTAATAAAAAGTACTATACACCAATGTCGTATGGGACATAAATGTTGTAGCCTAGAACAGTGGGATTTATATAAAACCATGAATACATATATGAACTTATGAATAGTTTCACTATACTTGGGCATATGTTCAACAGTTGGTATAAACCTTTTTGGCTGTCCACGCTGCTGTGCCACCAATCAAAGATAGAATAACACAAAAAGGCTCTATTTTATTCCAGTATACTACTGTATTATCTTCTGAAAGTAACAGTGGCTGTCATGTTGAAGTTTAAGGCACACTACTAACAAGGCATATACAGTACAGTAGTAGTTATTGGCACTCATGACTGTCTATCTATTAAGGTTACTACTGTATTTTGCAATGACCTCAGGGTTCTTACCAAGAACTAATTACTCTATATCTCTGCCACCCCCCCCCCCCCCCCTTCCATATCCCTTCTCTGATCGTATTAATTGTTGTCATTGTTGAATGAAGGGTATTTTATTCAGAAGGTTTGTTCTCTGCCCGTTGGCGCGCGTTTTAAAGGCAGAGTCAGCTCCAATCAAAACTGCAGAGCAGTGGAGTGTATGATCTGATGGTTTCTTTGAGCAACAAAGTCTGGAACAGAGCAATAGAGTGACCTCAGATGAAACTAGCTCGACCCCCCATCCACTTAAACTAGCTCAGGGCACTGAAACTGCAGCCAGGCAGACATGGCACAGAAATAAAAAACATACCAACTTCAAGGACAACAGAGATAAAGGGCACAAAGTCAGAAGCTCTCACTACAGACAGAATAGAGACATAAGGTAATACTATGTCATTTTATGTCTGTCGAAAACATCTCCTCTTGTATTCTATAATATTCTGAGAAAGGGTTAGCTTAAGATACAAATAAAGGTTTTACAACTTTACAGCGTTTTTTTAAAAACACTAAATGTCAAAGACTAAGTATGTAATTGACAACGACATTGATACATCAATATGGTCGATAAACCCCAAAATAACCAACAACCAATAAATAGAATATTGGACAGGCCAACACAGCCTGGCATTGGACTGTTCAACAGAATGCATTTTGTTCAGTTATAATATAATAGGAAAATATATTTTTTACTTGCATTGGTACTACAGACATTCTACCTTCATAAAATAAGTCTTGTTTGACAATAATGAGTTGTCCTGTTTCCAAGTGAGTAAGTCCAATTACAATTCATGTTTGCTTGACAACAAGCAGATGTGCCATGCTGCTAACATTATCCTCTAGCACTTAGCTATATCCCTCAATGCACATGTAGCTAGTATCACCAGGAAAATATCAGGTCAAAATAACATAATGATAATGGTAAAATGATTCCATGTGTGTGCAGCAACAAATGCATTCCTATACCTGCACATGAACAACATGCATCATGAACAGATTCATGAACAGATTAATTAACAGAAGTCATGTGATATGATATCATCATCAAAAATATATTCAAAATATTTTCAAATGTATCATATATATATATATAATGACTATTCAATTAAGACAAGTATACAAATAATCACTTACCAATTATTAGCATATGCGTAAGATTTCAACACCACTGCAACAGACCACAATTAAACAGAAAAAATAAAGAATCAGGAACAGGAAGGCGACTAGCCACTCAAATCAGTGTGTCAGCTATTAATTAGCACTAATGAGTGTCATTAACTGCTTTCAGCCCAATGCAAGCCACTTAGCATGCATGTGTTAGCAGGCCGACGCATTCTCTGAAACAAGTTATAATTCCTGGACATGTTCTTGGCACCATGCTAGCACAGGTTAGGTATCCTGCTGCTGGTGCTGATAGAGCAGACATCAAGTATTGCTGTAGAGGTAAGGTTTACAAACCGTATGCCATAAGGAAAACAAGCACATTGAATGAGGGAATGGCACAAAGGCTAAAATTGCTATATTACCAACGTAATTTATTGTAGCCACTGGTAAACATACTGGCTCCATGACTGGCCTCTCTCAATTCTCAATGTCTTTTTATTAACCTATTTCAGTGTGCCAAAGAACAGGAGCAGGAACAAATACCAAATACCTCATAATTTGGTAATTCATTTGTACTGTATACTGTATTTTATCATCACATCTCACATAGTTGTGTGTACTGTAGCCTATCTTTCTTGACAGTTTTGTATGAATGTGCACTTTTCTTGAAGCATTTTGTTTGAAATCACACCTGTTAGGCCTTTATTTTTGTACACTTGATCACTTCTGCAACATATTTCAGGAAACCATTAAATGCAGGGTCAGTTCTCGAGAACGCTTGCTAACCTCGAGGTCAAATCAAAATCTCAAATGATCAGAACTGACTGATGCAACCAACTTGAAACATATTGTAACACAACCTGTAGTAGCGCAACTTTAATTGCTATTTGTCCTCGTAACAGATACAGTACTGTGTGTGTGTGTGTATGTATGTATGTATATATATATATATATATATATATATATATATATATTTGTGTGTGTGCGTGTGTGTATTTCATAGCCCAGACGATGAAGATGACATTTCTGAATGTGGAAGGTTTGTAGGGTACTGTTGCTACACTATCAAATTCTACCAAATTCTTCTTATTGTCAACATGCCATTCCCTCTCCCTTGTGTACAAAGCTCTTATATAGGGAACCTGTGGAATGACTGACATTTCAAAATTCATTGTTTATCCTACAATGCATTTTCCAGTGCAGAAATAATACCATTGCCCTTTTACTTATTTTTAAATATATAGTTTATAACTAACCTGTGAAAACTATTAACAATAATTCTGCAAAAAGCAGCCGCTATTGAAATAAGGCCCATGATTTGATTGGTATTTTAAACAGTGAAACTAGGGGACAGAAGAGACCTTCTAAATAAAGCCCTATTTGTCACTTCCCTTTTCTTCTCACTATATCTGACACTGAAGATGAATATGTTGCCTTGTCAAACATCCGTTGAGCCTTCAGTGGCATCTGAGACCAAAAATATACAATAAATCAAAAAGCCTAAAGAAAAATGTGCATTTGAACTTTTTAACCATCTCAATTGTGTTTTATCAACCCCAGAACCCCATAATTTCCCCAAGTCTACAACCCAACCACATACTGCATGAAAGTAGATGTGACAGTCACTCAGCAGATCATGTGGAAGAGGCATCCAACCAACACAAGGCTTTTGTAATGCTGCTTTCAACCAGGTAATTCCAGACAAAATCAAGAAGTACAGTACCTTTTGGCTGTTTTTAATCGTACAGTAAATTTAGTCTAGATGCTATCTAATCAACTTTAGTTAGATATGTAAATCCTAAATTCATGTTTCCTTCATTTTGTGTTGCTGATCCTTATCCTTATCAGAGCAAAAGCCAAGGGGAACAAATTGCAGTTGGAAACATTTGAATGCACCCACTCACATCTAGAGGCGCTTTAACAGCTATCAGAGGAGCCAATCCAGAGGCCACATTCAAGGTAGCGACATGCTCATTTTTCGGCCATTGTTTGAAAAGGACATGTTAAGGAGACTGCTGGTTGATTTTGACCACTGAATGCTTGAGCACTGTGCGCACATTCACAATATGGTTAGTTAGTGTCATAAACCTTTTATGTTTCCAATATAAATTCTTGGTGTATGATGGTTTACCTCCACTTAAAAGCACTTTGGCAGTGGCTTCAGGGATTGGGCCAACAAATATTCATGTCCTTAAAGTGCTCTCTCTGTTGTTTTTTATTTTTAAACTAATTATAGGTTATAGAGATGTGAACTACATTATGTACTGTGGGTTACTTTGTGCCAAAATGTAATCTAAATCAAGAACCTTTTTTACTAATTAAAGAAAAATAATAAAGTTGAATTATAGTTTTGCATGTTCAATTATCATATTGCATCTCAGTAATGACTTACAGCGCAGGTGAGACAAACATCATGTGCCTATTGCATACGTGTTATTTGCTTTGCCAGTCAAAATCAAATGTGCAAAACCATGACAATGTACAGTAAAAGGCCAACAGAACATTATGGCCAGATAGTGACATGCTTTGGTTAGTTGGCTTATCTACTGTATAGTCGTAGTCAACACCTGATTTGTATAATACTGTAGCTGTATCTGCATATTGGCTAAGTGGTATCCCTGGGATCATATATATATCTCATAAGCATTCTCTGCAATACCTAACAATATTTTAGATTCATATTTGTCTTTACAGTCACCAACGTCAGAATGTAAACATATGCTGATTAATATAAATGTAAATTCCCATTCCCAAATGAACTCCCAGTGTCAGCTAAATTTATTGTTTTTCAAGTGTCTCTCTTCATAGCCCGAATCCCCATTGTTTACCCAGTCCCTAAAACTTCTGACAGGCTGAAATACTTCCAGTCAAATAAATGAAACCAAATCATTTGCGTTCTTTGGTACAAAAACCACCATCACAGCAAAAGGGAAAGACACAAGGAAATATTGGTTTAGCTGTACAGTAACTAGCTAGGGATGAGGATTAAGGACTAGATCTCTCTTTGATGCGTGACTATCCAATGCTAACTATTTCTTATATGTTATATGAAATCATGAAAACCTGTGATCATGTTAAGTTAATGCCTGAAAATAAGTCGATATTATTATACTGTATAAATAACTATAGGCACTGGACACTACAAAAATGTAGTATAGCTCACTGCTGACGTTTGAAACGCAACAAATCACAAACATGTGGCTTTAAGTATGGGGAGGGGCAGTGTGAGCTGATGGGCTCAGTCAGGGAGGAGTAGAGAGGGCTGCAGACCCACTCAACACTCAAACCAAAGCAACAACGTTGTATCCAACAAGACTATGTCCAGACCAATATAGTAATAACTATACAGCATAATGTGTATTGTCAGTGTAGTAATTTACTGCCACTGTAAAACAGAAGGCTACTGTATGACAGCTCCAGCAGGGCATTATAGACTGCTGTCTAGTGGGACTGGCCTCTCAGCGAGCGTATAAGAAACCTGCACACGGAAACAGGCTCGTAACAGCTGTACCCCCTCCTGTTCACGGCATAACCCCATCTGTCTAGCTCTCTATGTCTGTCTGTCTCTCTCTCTCTCTGTCTGTCTGTCTCTCTCTCTCTCCATCTGTCTCTGTCTGTCTCTCTCTCTCTCTAGCTCTGTCTTTCTGTCTCTCTCTCTGTCTGTCTCTCTCTAGCTCTCTCTGTCTGTATCTCCCTCTCCCTCTCTTTCCCTCCCTCTCCCTCCCTCAGAAGCGGGTGACCTTGAAGAGAATGAGAACAGGTTGTGGAAGGAGCCAGGAGGGGAGGCGAAAGTGGGTGGGGTGAGGGAGCGTTATCGGGGGAGGCTGCTCCTTATGTGTGTCTGTGGGGGAGCGGGGAGTTAGGACAGACAATGACAGAGACCCCCAGGCATGAGAGGAGGAGAGGTGGTGGTTGTCGTGGTGAATGGGGGGGGGGGGGGTTCAGGATGGATAGCAGCCATGAAGGCGTCTTCAGGGGTTGCAGGTTGTTGTCTAACCCCCCCTCCACCTCGCTGGCTGTCAGCGCCGCGGTAATGAAGTTAAATGAGGGCAGGGGAGAACCGGCCAGAAAATGGCCGATCGCCCGTCGGGGGCCAGGGGGACCAGACAGCCGGGAAAGTAAAAGGCTCCGCCGCTGATTGACAGCGCAGCAGACAGGCAGTGCTGGCACAGTCAATCAATAACTGCTTTTCTCTGGGGCCAGACCCCCTTGGCCCCCACCCACTCACCCACCATTCCCCAACCATCTCATCTGCAACCCCCCATCAGTGCCCCCCATCTCTGACCTGACAGGGGGCCTCTATCCGTGTGCCTGCATGTGTCATCGCACTGAAAGGGAAAGTCACCTTCTGCTGCCATTTAATGGAATGCCGTATCAATGGGGAGATGTGGAAGCAACAAAAGAGCCTTATCCTTTCATTCTTTAATGGAGCCCAGGCTCAAGTTGCTGAGTAAGCCAGCTGGACTCCAATGAGTACAATGTCTTTATTTATATCATACGTCCTGAGCTTTGGGTTAACAACATAAGGCCTTAATAAAGGCTCTAATACAATATTAAAGACCCCAAATCCACGCAGGAGTTTTGTGTTCATTTGGCTCGTGCTATTCTTCACAGCAATAACACTCACTGACTACAGTAGATATGCTGTCAGTCATGCAGGGCATGTGGATGCCTACAGTCCTGAGGAGAGGTCTCACTAGCCACTCAAAACCCATTTTCGTTCTTTACAAGCTGGTTGTCAACGCAATTTTTTGTTAATTTGAAAGAATAAGATGTGAATATTATTGAAATATAGTACATCTATTTCATTTCATGTAAAAAAGTCTGTTTATTTCACCCATTGTGTAGATTTCTGGGGGAATACTGTATGTCCCCCTCAATACTTAGGACACTCCTTCCCCCCAATGCAAACATATATGAAGCATTGCAATTATTTGGAGTTATTAAATGTGATTTAAACCGCTCAACTGTGTGACCTATACTATCTGATAAGAGGATTCTTTGGGAGTCGGACTGTTCTAAATACTTTAATGTGCTCTATAACACATGGGAGTCGGGGTCACAGCACCCTGTCCGGCATCCCCTGAGCACCCCCAGCCATATTACAGTAACCTCACCACGGCATATTTGCCGCTGATGTACTGGTGAGACTTACCACTCTCCCACACAGGCAAGGATCCCAAGTGGGAGGCTAGACACTGATGGGGACTAAATACAACTGACAATCGGAGCTTGGGCGACTAGAATCAACTAGAGGCAACAACAAGGTATCATTCTCTATATATTTTATGTATGTTTTAATTGGTTATGGCCAAAATATGTTATAAGTTAGCATCAAAAACATGAGATGTACTGTATGATTCCTAAAATGATAACACGTGTGATCTATCATATTTTGTGGAGAATGGTTTTAACTATCAATAAAGAAATGCATTTCAAACATATTAACTAATATTTGATGTAAATATATGCCATTTGCACATGGTTAGGCCTACTTCCCCAAATAAAAGCCACAAGAGGAGAGATGAGTAAACCCTGTGTGTCAGCAGTGATAATGAGAAAAGTTTATAAGAGAATTTGAAAGAAATTCAGAATGCCTGACACCCTTACTGCATTCTATTTCATGTTATTTATTTTGAATTGTCACCTGGTGGACTTTGTGATTTTCTGTAAATATATAAAATACATTGATGCTCAAAGTTCTTTAATAGTCTCTTGTCATTATTTCTACTCCTCTGTTTATAGTTTCGGAGACACCAGATGAATGTTATATGGCAGGGGAGGGTGTTAGATGGACCCAGCAGGGAGGAGAGGACATACCCTTTATAACATCATAACCTTCCTTAACACTAAAACCAGTATTGAGATGTCAAACCTAGTTGATAGGCCTACCTGAAGGCACAGTGTCCAAGATCTAGTACCATTGTGAAATTTAAATAAATATTTAAAACATCCCGCCCTTTGGGCATGGTATTCCGTGTACTTCCGTGTATTGGCTCTTTGTCTCCACTGGCAATAAACATGAAATTCCTCTGTCAAGAGGAACAACTTTTAGCAAAGACGGCACTATTAATTTTGAGTTAATTAGGAGTAAGTCATTCATGGTAACTATGACTATTGGCCTACAATGTTTTGGTGCCCCCTCAAGCGCATGGTGTCCTACGCATAGCGGGTGAAGCCTGATTTATGCTTTAAAAAGTCTGTGCTGTTAATGTGTCATGTGCTAAAGTGCGCTGATATGCTCAGCATTTATAGTTGTGCAGTTTAGTAGCGTTACAATTGTTGTACTGAGCATGTGCCACTATGCAGAAATTATGTCTGGTTAAATTGAGTGTAAACTATTTTAAATAAGCATAGAAATATTTATTTACAGAAAATCTCTTAGTTACACCAACATTGACCATGTGCCGATAGAGAATAGTAGTCTATGTATAGAATGCTGCTGTTGCATTTTAATGATTACAAAGTACTCTGGCATCCGCAAGACAATTGTTGCTGGCTGCGTATGTAAACACTTCCCTTTTCGCCATTCAACCAATCATCGAATTTGCATCTATGTGGTTGACCTACACGTAGCTACGCCCCTTAATATTTTAGGGCCTGTGCAGGCCTGTGCAGCCCTATGCGGTGTCCGCGGAGCCCTCAGACGCGTTTGACATTATATCAGGTTTGTGCATGGCCTGAAACAAAGTAATTTTACCCTGAAACAGTTTGCTGCTGAAATACCTTTGTGGCATCAGATTTATCGTATGGGAATTAATGTAATGTAGCCTATAGTCTACTCCAAATACCCATTAACGCCCAGAGAGAAGTAAGGGGCAATAATGCATGGACCTCCCCATTGACTTGCATGGAACGCTGAGTTGTTCTAGTCTGCACATAGGGTAAAATGTTCCCCCTCCTTACCCATATAAATAGTTGAATGAGAAAGTGCAATTTGTTGAGCTCTCTCTCTCTCCGATGGAGTGCCTACTCCAGGTTGGAAATGAGTCCTTACCCCAAGTGAAGGAGTTTAAGTACCTCGGGGTCTTGTTCGCGAGTGAGGGGACTATGGAGCGAGA